>JAJMDO010000010.1:70869-169414 GCA_030573635.1 Blastobotrys ciferrii | reverse complement strand
AGAAACCTGGGTTAGGGTTTTGCAGGCGGCCAGTCCCCTGCACCCCCGTGGCTCTGCGAGGCTCCAACGAATAGAAACAACCGAACGCTACCCACAACCTCGCGAAGCGAGCCCAGGGGGTCTGGGGCCACGCCCCCAGAAAAATGACCGTTTTTTTTTTATTTTTATTTTTTTCCAGCCCCGCATGCGCGCAGCAGTGAAATTTTTTCTTTGAGAGGTTTTTGATTGTGTCGGAAGCCGATGTCGGAAGAACGGTCCGATGAAGAAAAATTTGCTGGACCCAAGACCGAGCTATACGCTTGGTATGGGCCAGAGAGTAGCTGCTGATAGGAACCGGTCGGATGAGAGATGTGTATGTAGGCTCTCGGCCGGTTGACTGGTCGGTTGTGGGTTGGTGGGGTCTTTTGTTGTGTGCCGATCGCGGCGGCAAAGGACCAGGCGGAGCTCATTGGTCGAGATTACGGTGTGTGTGATAGACATGGGAAAAAGCAAATATATGTGTCGAGAAATTTTATAAAGATGTTGAGGCCTGCCCATCTTGTGCCCACACACAGCACATAGCATGGACGTAGAGAAGGATCCCCGGGACTTGGAGGGACAGTCGACGGAGTATGTGGACAGCGCTAAGCTGGGGGCGGTAGAGGCTGTGGGAGATGGGAGTCGTTGGCAGCGGTTCAAGGACTCGTTTAAGCCTGCAGACCTTAGAGATCAGAACCTGGAGGGACTCTCAGAGGTTGAGCGGGCGGCTATTGCAACTGCAAATTCGCCACTCAACCGTTCTTTGAAGAATAGACACATTCAGATGATTGCGATCGGAGGGTCTATTGGGACCGGTCTGTTCGTGGGGTCCGGGGGGTCACTTTCGACCGGAGGGCCGGCGTCTCTTCTTATAGGCTTCTTCCTGGTAGGGACGATGCTTTTCTGCACGATCCATGCGTTGGGCGAGCTTACAGTACGCTTTCCCGTTGCAGGATCGTTTGCAACATATGCAACCAGATTCGTGGACCCTGCCTGGGGGTTCGCGATGGGCTGGAATTATGTGTTGCAGTGGATTGTGGCGTTTCCTCTGGAACTGGTGGCGGCGTCTATGACGATCCAGTTCTGGAAGGGAGACGGAAATCCCGCAGCTACAGTGAACCCAGCAGCTTGGGTGTCTGTGTTCTACGTGCTCATTGTGGCAATCAACTTCTTTGGCGCTAAGGGCTACGGCGAGGCCGAGTTCGCCTTCTCCCTCATCAAGGTCATTGCCGTGATCGGGTTCATCATATTGGGAATAGTGCTCACGTGCGGCGGCGGGCCGCATGGCGGATATATCGGAGGCCGATATTGGCACGATCCTGGCGCGTTTGCCGCGGGCTTCAAGGGTCTCTGTTCGGTGTTTGTTAATGCGGCGTTTGCCTTCTCCGGGACTGAGCTTGTGGGGCTTGCCTCGGCCGAGACTCAGAATCCGCGAAAGTCGCTTCCAAAGGCCACCAAGCAGGTGTTTTGGCGAATTCTGCTGTTCTACATCATCTCTCTCACGATTGTGGGGCTGTTGGTGCCCTACAACGATCCGAATCTGTTGAGCGACTCGGACGTGGACATTGCGGCCTCTCCCTTCGTGATTGCCATCAAAAATGCCGGAATTAGTGGTCTACCGTCTGTGTTCAACGTTGTGGTGCTTATTTCCGTGCTTTCTGTGGGCAACTCGTCCGTGTATGCCTCCTCGCGTACGATTGCGGCACTAGGCGCACAAAGACAGGCCCCCCGTATCTTTGGCTACATCGATCGGGCGGGTCGTCCCCTCACGGGGATCGTGATCACAGCCATCTTCGGCCTCATCTGCTTCGTGTGTGCCTCAGACAAGCAGGAGGACGTGTTCAACTGGCTGCTGGCCATCTCTGGTCTCTCGTCCATCTTCACCTGGGCCTCGGTGTGTTTCTGTCACCTGCGATTCCGCGCCGGACTCAAGCGACAGGGCCGCTCCACTCGCGAGCTCATGTTCAAGTCCGGCGTCGGGTACATCGGGTCCATCTACGGCTTCTGCATGAACATGCTGGTGCTCATCGCCCAGTTCTGGACCGCCCTCTTCCCCGTCGGCGAATCGCCCTCCGCAGAGGCCTTCTTCGAAATCTACCTCGCAGCCCCAATCGTCATCGTCTGCTACGTGGGCTACAAGATCTGGTACCGTCCGCCGTTCGTCCGCGCAAAGGACATGGACCTCGACACAGGTGCCAGACAGATCGACATCGACTCCCTCGAACAGGAAATCGCAGAGGAGCGCGAATACATCCGCTCAAGGGGCTGGCTATACAGAGTCTACTCCTTCTGGTGTTAACCATGTACTCTATTTATCTCCCTTAATGTCATTTGCATGTACTATACCCTAATTCTCTATCTTAGAACTGTTTTCTGGGGGCGTGCCCCCAGACCCCCAGGACTCGCTTCGCGAGGTTATGGGTAGTGTTCTATTCGTTGGAGCCTCGCAGAGCCACGGGGGTGCAGGGGGCTGGCCCCCTGCAAACCTAACCCTATTATGAAGGAAGCGAAAACTTCTTTGCATCTTTGACCAATATACTGAAGGCAGAAGTACAACTCAGTTGTCAGGCCTGGTTCCTGCTTCCACGATGCTGCTAATTGGCCCGGAGAGTTTCTTCTTTCCCAGAAGGAAGATAAGAGCGTTGGTGTCTTCGTTGCCATGTATACTGGCCATAAACATGACTTCTGAAAGGTGTTTTGCTAGACTTTTTCTCCATAGTTCGATATCGATGTATCAACATATGGTGCTCAGCTGATCAGATCAGCTGCAAGGCTTCTAACAGACTGTTTGGACTGTCCTCCATCTTTAACTCTTGTCGCTCCGTCAAACTTTGGTCGTGGAAAAGCTCTCCATGGTTATGTCCGGGACATGAGATCAACGAAGTGTTCGCGACCTAATAAATTTGAAACCGTATTTCTACTGAGGACCACGCAATCTAGGCTTGTCCATTCATCTTGGTTTTCATGGCTACGCGATGTTGGGAGATATTTTATGCTTAACTACTGGACTTTAGCAGGAGGTGGTGGACGCTGTACTCAGAGTTTGATGGCCCTATCCCTCTGTGATCAAGTACGAGTATGTGCCTCAGTAGCCAATGAGGTTTACTGTTGGATAACAACAGGAGGAGGTTAAGCTACTTTTCATCTCGTACTCATCAACATGGAAGTGAACCGATATCATGTGGGTACAGGTTGTGGACATAAGACAGCTCATCTCCATCTTTCGTGTCGATTAGTTTTCCGGTATTGCGTCATTCTTCCAACGGTACACCAGGAAAAGTACTATCTTTTTGTCGGGAAGATTTTGTGCACAGCACAATATGTTCCATCAGTCATCCACCAGGTTGTCTAAGAATCTGACTTCGTGTTCTTCTATCCGCAGGAGTGCGCATCTTTCCGCCATCAGTGTCACACATTAGGAAAATTCTCTTCTTTCTTCCACCAATGTTGCAAATCAGTGTCCCCAAAAGCGGCCAGTTCTGGGTTAGGATTGCAGGGGGCTAGCCCCTACACCCGGTGGATCTGCGAGACTTCTACGAATAGACTGCCAATAATTTCGAGCGAAGAGAACCAAGGGGGCCTGAGAGCGTGCCCGCAGAAACAGCTAGTTCTGGGTCAGTATTGTTACAGAAGCTGACCCACCTAGGGTTGTGTTCACCGCTTTATACACTTGAGTCCTATATAGCTACATAATAAGGGGCCTCGTTTTCTCCTCGTTTCTTACCAGCCAACGGTACACAAGCCGTGAGAGCGTTGACACAGTATCACAGGATTTGTTATACAGGTGTTTATCAAACCGGTAAATGCATCTGCTCCAGCTCGGAATCTAACAATGTATAGTTTTCTATTAAATGTGACAGAGAACCCAGTCGTACGGCGAAATGTGTTTTGGATAATGCTCATGTTCCTCAATCGTCTGGTCTCAGGTTGCCAACGCACCATTTTCATTGCTTTCTTAATCGCAGGGGTCACTCAATTTAGGTAGTGACCTGGAGCGGGATCGAGATGGCCCTCTAAGTTATCGACAAGTGGTTGTTTTCATTTACACTGCCTCAACGCTTATATTCACTGCATTTTCGTGTAGTCGGGATAGACTTGAGATACTACAGGCATCATCACGTAGAATCAGACAGAAACGAATCACAACTTCTCGCTGAATTATTTCTCATGTGGCATGAACAGATATGGGTGGTGGCTATCAGCGCAGCATTAAATGCAACCAGGTTCGCATCCCTTGCATATTCCTGTGAGGTAATATTGCATCTTTCAAATCTAAATGACTGGAGCTCCGGAACGTGAAATTCACTCCAGGTCTGCACAAGTTGTCGACGCTAAACTTGTAAGGCGTCTTTGAAATAGTCAACAAATCAAGAGGGCCCATGATGGCCTTGCAGAGCTTTCCCTATTGGTTGTTTTCCAGAAAAGCATCGACCAGTAGGTTTCCGGATTTTACGATGAATAAGCCTCGCAGAGCTTCTCCCTTTTGGTTCTTTCCGGGAAAAGAACAAAAGTAACTAGACTTAGTATGTTAGGTTTGTGGGCGGACTATTTTTGCTGTACCCCATGACCTGCGAGGGTTCAGCGACATGAATAAAAATGTGTCACTGCCCGAAACCTCGAGCGAAGCGAGCCCTGGGGGTCTGGGGGCGTGCCCCCAGAAAACATTTCCGGGTTAAAATTTGTTAGAAGCCAGTCCCCGAATCCTCAGCGCTCTGCGATAGCTGATCGAATAGAAAGAGCGAAACGCTACCCATAACCTCGAGCGAAGCGAGCCATGGGGGACTGGGGGCGAACCCCCAGAAAATCAATCCAAGCCATGCATGCATGACCGGCGGAGATGCCGACGGAGTCCGCTCCGAAAACCCGACCGTTTAGTACCGGTGCGACAACTATTAGAGGGTCTGATGAAATATGGGGAGAGGACGGAGAGGGCCGTATTCCCATAATGGGTGTCGGAAGTGTCGTCAGATGAGGCAAAAGTGTGATGAGATGCAGCCGTCGTGTACAATGTGTATTAAGCGGGGAGTGTTGTGTGAATACAATAGTTTTCAAGTGTTTGGTGCATCTTCGTCTGCGGGAGAAGGAGGAGGAGGTGATGTTGTTCGGTTGGAGGAGAAGCCTGTGGGAAATCGGCTGTGGTGGTTTGGGCCGTACAGCGATTGGCTGAGGGTGGTGAAGATGGTGAATCCATTGGCCTTGTCGCAGGAGGAGCTGTTTAGCTTTCTGAATAAGTTTTTCGTCGAATCCAACTGTCTGCTGAACTTCCCCTTTGTGCGGAGCGACAGGAACCCAATAATGGATCCCATCAAGATGCTGGGACCCAAGTACCCGGTGATTCAGAATGTGATCTACACAGTGGTCTCCAATGCACTGGAGACACAGTGCAAGGATTCACGGTGGCGCGAGGTGAAGGATCAATTTATGGACGTATCGTATGGGTCGCTCGTTCGACTTATTTCGGAGGAAAATGGGTTTGAGGAGGATGTGTGCACCTTGTTTGGGGTCCTTCTCCTGCTCAGCGAACGATCCACGGGTTATGCACCCCTCTGGCGAACGCATTTAAGGGGCGCCTCCGGACTCCTCGAAAGACATATAGACAAAACGGGGTATTCCAACCCTGAGTATCCAATTGCGCAGGCAGTGGAGACGCTCTACTGCGTGGTCCGCACATGGTTTTCCATAGTGGAGACGGCTGCAGTACTCACGACAACTAAAGGTGGCTCTGTTTCGTCCCCCGACACACTGATTAAGGCTCTGGACGATACTCCTTTTGTCACTCGTGTCCCAGGTCTCTATTTCAACGGGTTCAACATTGCCAAGGGATATGGACAGGACTTGGTTCCACTGTTCTCGCGAACAGCAGTGCTAGTATTTCAACAGAAAAACAACCTTCTAACGCATCCTGAAGCAGTCAAAAGCGCAAAAGACATTCTTTCGGATCTTGAGACAGTCAACAAACAGGTCTTTACCTTTCCCGATCAGTTTGACGACACGTGGACAAAACTGCTCAATTGCAGCCATCTTCTCTTCTGCCAGAGCTTGCGATTATCGCTTTTGAGGAACATCCTCCAAAAGGATCCAAAGGATTTAAAAGACCTGCTAAAAGAGTTTCTAGACGTTGCAGAAACAATGCCTTTTGCCTATTGCGTTTCAATTGGGATCCACTGGCCTTTATTTACTGCAGGACTGTGCGCCCTGCAAATAGAACATCGAGCAAAGATCGAAGAATTTCTACAATCCATCATCGGTCGAGGCATACACGTTGCCCGTGTCTCACTTCATCGTTTACACCTCTGGTGGGAATCCCTCGATTTTGACCAGGATCCCCTTCAAACCGACGTCGATTCTATTGTTCTATAACGGATATGGGGGAAGGGTTTTCTGGGGGCATGCCCCCAGACCCCCTGGGTCCGCTTCGCGGATTAGGGGTAATGTCCAAGGTTTAAACTAGGGGCTGGGTGAAAGTTCATTCTCGGAATATACCATTCCCTGTGAAAAGATGAGAAGGCTTTGAGTTCAACTTCGGCAGTTTAATTTGACTAGCGTTTACCTAAAACAAATGTGCCACTGCCCATACTGTCTAAGGAGGCGAGTCCATGGCGTCCCAGAGAACATTTCTGGGTTAGAATTTGCATCGGATGAGCCCTCTGCACCCCGTGGCTCTGCGAGGCTCCAACAAATAGAAAGAATAGAACGGGTTACCCATAGCATCGAGTGGAGGGGGGCCCAGAGGGCCTGGGGCGTGGCCCCAGAAAACTCTTTGAAGGCTAGGGCTATGGTTTTTGAGACCTGGTTTTCCGAAAAAGCAAATGTTACATCTCAGGGTCATTATAATGGACCATTTGAGGATTAGATGTCTCTGATACTTTTTTAAAAATTGACAGATACTTGTTGCAAACTCACAGACGCTTTTACTTTAGGAGGGGTTACTAACTGTCACCCGATAGAGCCACTACTCTTGGTTATTTTTCTAAAAGTAGCGAGAGGGTTCTACTAATTGTTGCCCCGCAGGGCCACTGTTTTTGGTTCTTTTTTTAAAAACAACAAAGACGCTCTACTAATTTTAGTACTGCAGGGCCACAGTCTTTGGTTCTCGTTGATTTTTTGCTAGTTGTTTTGATGTTCACGAGTGTATTGAAATAATGGTTAAAGTGCTATGAAAGGATGTTAATTCTTGATTGGGTCGATATCTTCTGTTACGAGTTCGACGTTGCTTCCGTCGATGTGTTCCTCTTCTTCCCTGTAACGTTCGTATGGGACGATGCCCATTTTCTCGGCTTCCTGTGTGGTGAAGGTTCCGAAGTAATCGATTGGGTCCTGTTCGCCGGCGTTCTTGACTGGCCAGATCAGACAAATGACTTTGTAGAGGACGAGGGCCTCAAAAAAGCCGAAGATTAAGTTTCCTTGGTAATATTTATAGATGCCGTCGTTGACGGGGATGTTTGGATTTGCGCTGGTGATTAGGCCGGGCAGAGCAGGTGTAAAGACCACCACCCAAGTGAGTATTCCTCGGAAATTGAACCCTCGCCAGTAGTAATATGTCCCGTCGGGGTCAGAAGTGTAAAGATGCGAAAGGACCAGCCTTCGTTTACGTACGAAGAAAAAGTCTGAGATGATAACACCGATCATGGGTGCCATGAAGACTGAGAATGAGCCCATGACAGCCAGAAAGGTGGAAGATGTGTTGTAAAAGGTCCAAGGTTGTACTACCCATGAGAGGAGTGCGGTTGCAAGAGCTCCACGCCGAATGTTGATGTATCTGGGGAACAAGCCTGCCATATCCATTCCTCCCGCAAATCCGTTACCAATGACATTGAGGGAGAGTTGTGAACCCAAGAAACTGAGGGCTGCAAAAAATGCACCTGCTCGTGCTTTTGGCGTATAGTCTGTTTCCAGCCAGAGCATCGTGATGTCAATCGGGTTCCAGTACTGGGTCCCATATTTCCCTAATGTAGCTGAAGCAGCCAGGACACCAAACAGGGGAACGATGGTGCCGTTCACCATGAGGGCGAATATTGTACCCGGAACGGCTGCATATTTTCTCTTTGAGAACCTTGTGAAGTCGGATTGATTGGTAATGCCGGCAGATTGTGAGCCATACCAACTTGTAATTCCGTTGACCCAGGCCCACGCCAAGGCAGAACCCTTGACACCCACAGAGCTGTCCATCAGTGGCCCTGCACTTCCGTTGTCTGTACATGCCCAGATGCATGTACCGAGCATACCAAAGAACGTAGTAATCGACGTGATGATAATCGGCTTTGCCCATTTTTCAGGTTTGAAACAGAGACAGGGAATTAGAATGATTTGGAAGATGAGAAATCCAATCAGGTCTCGACTGGTCATATGCACGCTTTCAGGGAAGGTATTTTTCATGTTCAGATAATTTTTGCTCCACGAAGAAATGATGGCGGTGACACAGAGGCCACCCAGCCAGGATTGCGAACCAAACCAGACAATAGACAAAATGACTCGAACAAGGATACCAATATTGGAGCCATAGATGCCAAAAATCACCCTTTGAGAGATTGTATAGCCAATGTGCCACTTTGACCCTGGCCATGCGTTGATCACCGCTAAACACGTACTGAATGCATTCGCAACAACAATCACCCCCATCGCCTGAGGAACATTGAGTCCGAGAGACAGAAGCGATGAAGCACCGGTCCAGGTACTAGCACAAAAGTTGGAGGTTCCCCAATACCCAATGTACGAGAAGATCCCCCAAATCCGTCTGCTAGGAGGCATGGGTACAATGTCCCTGTTCTTTAGCATGCTGACAGAGTTGGGCCCACTTTCAGGGGCCACTTCCAGCCATTTCAAAATTTTAGTTGGCATTGTTCAAGTATGGCGAAAGGCAAGTGGAGACGGTAAGTATATATAAGTCAAGGTGGGCGCACTTTTGTTGGAAAGAGATAAGAAATCAACCTTCTAGACAGATACCGTATAGCCCCGCAAAAGAAAAACAAAAGTCCTATGATATCTCCATTGGCTTTTGGTTCTACGGGGACGGTTAAGTATTCCGAAGAGTCATTGTACTCCTCGCATCCTGATATCCCCGCTATCTCTATGACACGAGCGAAACCGGGGGTGGGGTCCGACCTGAATGTCTCACCCCATTGAGGGCAGATTCCAACAGCACTAGAAGCGAATTGCCATTAATTGGGCTATCATGTGGCACCTTTGAGTCCAAATAATTATTTTTCGCCCTTTGAAATGGCTTAGCTTTCCTTACTGTACTCATAAAGATGAAAACCAGCCCAACAAGATGTTTTCCCTTATCTTAGACCCGCCCAACGCTCTGCCGATCAAAGAGGAATATTTCGTGGGGAAGTGGGAAAGGGGTCGTAAAATCTTCCCAAAGAGGAAAATTTTACGATCTTTAAGTGGGATATACCCACATCCCGTATGTCGGAATTTTGCGACGTGCGGGGGAACACTTATCTCAAATTTCCGAGATAACTGGGCCAGTTCTGCTGTGACTGATGTCCCTGACATTGCTCTCTTTATATATATTCCGTTGGGTACGCGACGTTTCATATGGCCAACATGACTGTGGACCAGATTTCAAGACAAGTGCTTATTGGTGTTGACGTAGGCGGAACCAACACGGATTCCGTCTTGTTAGACCCCAATGAATTTGACCAGGAACATCGCGGTGTATTGGCGTGGAACAAGAACGTCACTACTGACGATGTGTCTGAAGGCATTGAAGCTGCAATTGCAAAGCTTCTTGAAGACAACAAGTCAGTCAAAACCTCCGATGTCGCTGCAGTCGCAATTGGTACCACTCACTTTATCAATGCAGTGATTGAGCAAGATCAAGGTCGACTTGAAAAGGTTGCTGTATTGCGACTATGCGGCCCATACTCCAAAGCAATGCCGCCCTTCTCTGATTTCCCGGAGGGACTGAAGAGCATCCTGGATGGGTATCAAGGCTTTTTAAGCGGAGGACACCATGTTGACGGCGCAGAGATCCTCCCTGTTGACGAAGATCAGGTCCTTGAACATGTTGCAAAGATAAAGGAACTCAATCTCAACGCTGTAGCTGTCACTGGCGTTTTCTCACCCATGACCCCTGTCCATGAACAGCAGGTCGCTGATATCATCAAACGTGAAATGCCAGGCGTCCAATTGGTTATGTCTCATGAAGGTAAGTACAAACTATCGTTTAACAGACTCGGTCGATTTTGGGCACACCTGCGAAGCAGAACTGGGAATACTCATAGTACTCCTGGGCAGACCTCGTCGTAGCCTCGCAAAGCCACGGGGGTGCAGGGGGCTGGCCGCCTGCAATCGTAACCCAGAACTGGTTTTCTGGGGGCATGCCCCCAGACGCCCTGGGCTCGCTTCGCGAGGTTATGGGTAATGTTCTACCGTTTCTATTTGTTGAACCCCAGGGTCGGCTTCGCCAAGTTTCGGCTATGAACAGGTCTTCTGCAACAATGTTTGTTGCTTCCATTTCTGGAAAGGAAGTATATGTGTACCCGGTATTGACAGAGTCTTTGTGTTACAGGTTGCTGACAATTTTTAGTTTCTGGGATTGGGTATTTGGAAAGGGAGAATGCGTCCGTTCTTAATGCTTCAATTATGGCATTTGCTCAGAAGATTATTGCGTCGTTTAGAAATGCAATCAGTCGGCAAGGACTGGACTGTCCAGTGTTTCTAAGTCAGAATGATGGTACTATTATTACCGCGCAGGAAGCGGCCAAGACGCCCATTCGGACGTTTTCTTCAGGTGCTACAAATTCTATGAGAGGTGCCGCTTTTCTCTGTTCGAAAGAGGAGGAGACTAAGGGTAAATCAATTATGGTTGTTGATGTTGGTGGTACAACCACAGATGTTGGACTGTTGTTGCCGTCTGGGTTTCCACGACAGTCGTCTTCATATTCAATCGTTGGAGGCGTGCGAATGAACTTTTCCATGCCGCATGTTGAGAGTATTGGCCTGGGTGGTGGTTCTATTGTTCGGTCTAATGACAGCGATTTAAGTATTGGCCCGGATTCTGTTGGTAACAACATTACCTCCAAGGCATTGATTTTTGGCGGAGATACGACTACTACCACTGACGTAACCATTGCAAAAGCCGTTGATGAGCCATCTAACTTTGTTGACGAGCTTCACAACATTGGTAAGCCTTCTTCTGTCAAGGGAAAGTTTTCCAAAGACTTGAAAGATAGATATTCCGCTAGACTGAAGAAGATGGTTGAAAACGTCATTGACCGTATGAAGACATCGCCTGACCCATTGCCCGTCCTACTTGTCGGTGGTGGGTCATTTATTGTCCCAAATGAGCTTGATGGTGCTTCGAAGGTTTACCGTCCACCGTACTTTGGTGTTGCCAATGCGATTGGTGCTGCGATGGGGAAGCTTTCTGCAGAGGCACATACTATCAGACAGGTACCTCCTGGTGTTGGCTCTCGCGAGGAAATCACAGAACAAATGAAGAAGGAAGCAGTGGAAAAGACCATTAAAAAGGGCGCAATTCCTGAAAGTGTCAGCGTGGTTGATATTCTTGTGGACGCTGTACCTTATGTTCCAAATACCTTTTCATTCTATGTCAAAGCTGTTGGTGAAGTTGACTATCATCAGATGAAGACTGCTTTTACTGGTGACATTGCTCCTGGTAAAAGTGGAGAGCTTAACGTTTCCACTTCTGGTGGCTCCATCACCAAAAAATCGACCTTTGACAAAGAAAATGTCGTCAAAGTGGATGAAAAGGTTGATTTTGAATCATACAAACCACATATCAATGAGAAACGAGAGTGGATTTTGTCGGAATTGGATCTGGACTTCTTGTCCATTGGTGTATACATTCTTGGTTGTGGTGGTGGTGGACATCCTTACTCGCATTTCCTTGAAGTTAGAAATATGCTGAGAAAGGGCGCAAAGATCAGAATTATCGATATGGAGGATCTGCCCAAGTACATTACAGACGCCGAAGGAAGCATTGTTTCTGTTGGCTATGCTGGCTCCCCGACTGTAACTGCGGAACGACTGGCTGGGGACGAGCTGTACGAAGCAAATGAGCTTTTGGCACAATTTATTGGAAAGCGTCCTGAGGCGGTTTTCCCACTTGAAATTGGAGGTGGAAATGGATTGCAAGGTCTATTCTGTGCCAGTGATCAGCAATGGGATGTTCCTACCGTTGATTGCGACCTAATGGGTCGGGCATATCCTACCCATTGGCAAACACTTCCAGTGGTGTTCAACGAAGGAAAGCCTTTCTTTTCTCCATGTGCCATGAGTGACGGTAATGGTAACACCGTGATTGTGTCAAAATGCAAATCAGACATGCATTCCGAAAAGATCCTTCGAGCTTCACTTTCAGAACTTGGAGCCAGTGTCGGTGTTGTGAACCCACCCATGAGTGTAGACCAAATCCACCGAATGACCGTCAAGAACACCGTCTCGCAGGCTTGGCGAATTGGCCGGGCAGTCATGATTGCCAGACAAAAAACTGAGATCAATAAGCTGCCGCAAAGGATTATTGAATCAGTTGGAGGCGACAAATCTGCCAAGCAACTCTTCACCGGTAAGATCGTTAGTGTCGACAAACATCTCTACAAGGGCCATGTTTATGGTGAAGTTGTAATTGAAAATTCGGATAGCGGTGAACAAATGCTCATCCCATTCAAGAATGAAAATATTCTCGCCAAAACTCGCAACGGAAGAGATGATCCCAACCCGCCAAAGATTGTATGTGCTGTTCCAGACCTCATTTCTGTTATCGATTGTGATACCGGTGAAGCAGTCGGAACCCCAGACTATCGCTACGGCCTTATGGTATTTGTCCTTGCCATCGCACCAAGCGATCGCTGGACAAGCACTCCAAAGGGCCTAGAGGTTGGTGGTCCAGTCTCTTTCGGATTTGATGACGTCAAATATGAACCAATTGGTACCTATACTGAACCTCTCAGTGTGATCAACGAGTTCTATAATGCATAATTATATAGTACGTGAACTAATACAGTATCATTTTTTATAATTAACCATATATATATCTCTAATCCCTCGTCCTATTTCACCGAGCCTTGACTATATGAATACGTACTGATATAAGGACTAGCCAATTTATGGAGGGCAGGGGTAACACCATGGCCAGAAGTTCCCTAGGATCGGCTTCACCGAGGTCTAGCCTTCATCTTCAAGTATACATGTACGTTTGTTGCTTATAATTTGGAAATTTATTAAATGTACAAATGGAACAAGAAAGATCTATAGTACTCGACCTTAGAAACATTCATAGTAACCGTCCATGGCCATTGAATTAGTGCATAGCCACAAAGCGAGCTCCTGTAGAAGGAACTGAAGAAGAAAAGAAAAAAGTAACAGACAAATACCGGGAAACCGTCCCTATTTATACTTTTCTCCCGCCCCCTCCCCACATTGATTGTGTAATCAGAGCGTCTAATGTTAAACTATAGCCCCCTTACCCAACCAAACGGCCTTCTGTATTTTCCACCAACTAAGCAGTTAACCTTTTTCTTCCCCAGAAGAGGATCAAAACTTTTAAGGCCCGCCAGCGCTCTAGGCCCCCTTCGCGAATGCTAGGGCCTGGCGCCCCCAGGAAAAATCACTTCAGGTGGAATTTGCAGGGGGCCAGCCCCCTGCACCCCCGTGGCTCTGCGAGGTTTCACTTCATAGAAAGAAGACATAAAACAAATACTGTTACATGGAGCGAAAACCCCTCAGGCCTTTGTCACTTCAAAACAAAACACAATTCAGAAGTAGTTCTCTGCAGGTCAAATAAACGTCTTCAGTGAAAACAGCAGGTAGAGGACATCATCATTTAACTATTTTTGAGGCCTAAACATCGGCGAAGCCGACCCAGGCGGTCTGGGGGCGTGCCCTCAGGAACAAGCCGGATCATGGCCGAACAGTTTAATACACATGGATAAATCAGATTAAATAAATTATTAAAACTTGTTCTTAAATAGGGTTTGCATGACGTCGTAATTGAGCTTTTTGGAGAAGGCACGTTTTTGAAGCATTTGTTTGGCGCCTTCGGCGGGGGAAGAGACTGTGGTTCCTTCTTCACCATCTTCCTCCTTTGGTTTGGTTTTTCGCCGTTTTTTGGGTTCCTTGTAGATGCCGGCCTTTTTGTCTGCTTCTATTTGAATGCGCTTCCTTTCTTGCTCAATTAGATAGTCTCTATTCAAACTCGTCCATATCTGTTCCTTGATTTTTGCCTCCTCTTCACCAAGAACAAACGAGTTTACTTCATCATCATCCACATCACTTAACGATGCAGGATCATCTGGGATGTTGGAAACCCAAGATCCTCTGCCTCCAGAGGCAGCCTGGGCAGCTTCAGCTTCCTTCTGTTCCCGATACTTTTGTAGGAGTAGCTGTGCACGAGAAAGTTCCTTGAATGCTGGATCTTTCATGGTTACGTCGATTTCATGTGAAATTGCCTCTTCTTCTGAGTCTTCTCCTTCTCCTTCTTCCTCCTCTTCAACATCGACAGATTTTTCCTTCTCTTCCTGTGATCTACTTGTTCCCTCTCCCTCAGAGTGAGCGTCTTCTTCTTCCTCTTCTTCGTCTTTGTCTTCTTCGGATTGTTTCCTCTCCTCCTGTGACCTGCTTACTCCTTCGCTTTCAGAGAGAACTTCTTCTTCCTCTTCTTGTTTCTTCTCTTGAGCTTTACTTGCTTCCTCGCCTTCAGATAGAACGTCTTTCTCCTCATTCACCTCATTCATTGTGCTTGACTCTTCAGAAGACGGTTGGCGCTTGATCCTGGTCTTGCCCTCCCGCCCGCTCTTTTTATCCTGCTCATCTAGGTCTTTAACCATTTGCTCGAGATCTTGATCTACTGTTAGTTTTGGATCGACAGCCTCTTTCTGAGCCTGTTCACGCTCTGCAGCCAGCCGTCGTTCCCTTTCTCGATGCCTTGTGAAGGACGGTGGGTCGGCCTCTGATTCAATTTGAGTGCTTCGGAAATCAGAAACTGTCAATGTAGCAGCACTGGTCGAACCAAACTCGTCGAGTCTTCGCTGAACTGTTTCCTCGGCAATCTTCGCCACCTGGACAATTTCTGCCTTTGATCGACGAAAGTTGTTCATTCTTGCTGCCAAAAGAACACACGAAGCGGCGATACCTGCTGGCCGACGGCCCTGGACGAGCCAGTCTCGATTCATTCTATGTGCTAGTCTATTTGCATCATCAATCACCCGTTTAGAACCCTCCTCCCCAAAGGCCAGCTTTGAAACAAAGCGTTTAATGAAGATCGATGGATCCACCAGTGGGATATCATTGATATTCAACGCCTTGACTAACTGCAAATATGTCGCACCAACGGCAAACACATTGACAAAAATGGCTTCCGCAAAGTCCATCAACATGTGCGTAGTCTTGTTCTGTCTGCAGGCAACGTACAGACACGCCGAAACGACGTGCTGCGCACGTCGGCCCTTAACAAACCCATGGGATAGGGCCAATTTGTACAACTGGACAGCTCGCTCCCGAATATGTTCCTCTATTTCCAATCTCGCGCCAATACGGGCCATCCTTATTCTAGTTTTTTCAATAGTTTGCAATCTACTCTCAGTTTGGTGGCCGTGAGGTCCTCTGCCACCGCCACCCGCATAGGCCTGGTCAGCTCCCACAAACGAACCGGTCACAACAGCAGCACCCGATGAAGTCTCACCAAATGTCACCTCCGATACAATACGCGATTCCTCCATCACACGACCACAGTTCGTGCACACCAACTCATTATTGGTCGTATCAGTGTGCAGCTGAGTGCTATGACACTCAGGACACACCTGACTCGGCATTTCGTCTATTCCTCAACAGCCAAAAGAACCTTGTTTCAAATACGGGATCAGTCTGGCCGTCAAAAATACCGTTTCACAAAAAGAAAAAAAAAAAGAAAGTGTCGTCACGAAATTCCTCTCTCTTATCGGGCCTTAGGATTTTTCGGTGGGAGCGAAAGTTTGGGCCCTAAGTAAATCTCAGCACACTGTTATCGTCTTTTCTGGGGGCTAGCCCCCAGACCCCCTGGGTCGGCTTCGCCGAGTCTCGGGCCTCCAAAGGCCTTCTGGGAAGCAGAACTAATGCTTTTACTTCTTTTCTTGAAATGGGATAACCTTTTAACCCTGAATCGTCGCTCAGCTCATATTCGGATACCTTGTCCGACACTGTCACTATTAACTTTGTCTGGAATTTTATGCTTCTGTTTCTCCACCTGCTGTTACACTTTAGCACCCAAAGGTACTCTGCGAAGCAGAACTATCGCTTTTGCTTCTTTCCTGGAAAAGAAGAAAGTCGCTTAACGCAGAACCATTGCTCAGATCATAATCGGATACATTATCCGGCACTGTCATTGTTATCCACAAGTGGTTTTTTCTGGGGGAACGCCCCCAGACCCCCAGGGCTCGCTTCGCTCGAAGTTACGGGTTAGTGTTCGTCGGAGGAAAAGAAATCGTTTAAAGCAAAACCGTTGCTCAGCTCATAATCGGATACATCACCTGGCATGGGAACTCCTGTCGTATTATCCTTGTCTTGATCTTTATGCTTCTATTTCTCCATCTACTGTTACATTTTCTTTAGCACCTTCCTCTTCTTCTTCTTCTTCAGGGCTGACTGTCAACGCGATGTGAGTTCACTGCTTGGAGCAACCCAAGCATTTTACGCTGATCTTTTTATTATTTCTTCGATTATCAGCATCGATATCTCATATCAACATTCAATTTTGTTTCGGGGTGGTGCTTCTGCGGTAGTTGTTTCTTCTGTATACCTAGGAATTTTGGTCTGAGTAGCACTGTAGACAAGTCCACAAACGCTTTCACTTAAATACCATTTCACGCAATTCGTTAACCTCAGGGCTGAAACCATCTATGAATTTAATGGATAAAGCCCTACCAGCTGGGCGTTCCTATATGGCACTAAATAGTTCCTTCTAAAGCCCATTCTGGCTCCATTTTAGAACGCCAATTCGTTTATTTCCGCTTCAAGTATTATGTATTGATGCTCTCGACAACCTCATTACCAATCCCTACGATATGTGGTTGCAGGACAGACAATTCGCTCTCACCAACAATATGGATGTCACTCAAAATCTAAAACCTTGCCGTACTTATTTGTAAGAGCTTTACCTATCCGTCTTTCTACACTCGCACACTTCCTTTGCTTCCCTGAACCCTTAAACCCAAACCGTCCACATTCAACTAATGCTGAATTGATACAGCCATATTGACAACCCGCGCACAGATCACCAGGGTTACTACTAGATCAGATTTGCAGGGGGGGCGGCAGCCCCCTGCACCCCCGTGGCTCTGCGAGGCTTCAACGAATAGAAGGAACCAAACACCGCCCATATCCTCGAGCAAAGCGAGCCCAGGGGGCCTGGGGGCATGCCCCCAGAAAACTACACCTGGGATAGGATTGCAAGGGGCCAGCCCCCTGCACCCCCGTGGCTCTGCGAGGCTTCAACAAATAGAAACGATAGAATACTACCCATACCCTCGCGAAGCGAGCCCAGGGGGTCTGGGGGCATGCCCCCAGAAAACTACATCTGGGTTAGGACCTCGAGTTAATCTGGGGGCGTACCCCAGAAATGTACCCGTAGGAGGCTTACGGAGCGATAATGTAATTAGTTTGAATGTAGGTTAAATTTGTGGGCCGGAACAATCGCCTCGGGCGTACACGTGGGGCTGCGTAAACGTGAGAACGGAGAAGAAAAGGGATCTGTGGTTACCCCTCTTTCGCTTTTTCATCCAAAAGGAAAACAAAAAGCACATTTGTCAACCACAATGCTTTCCATCAAGAACTCCGTCAAGTCCGGTGCTGGTATTGCCAGGTAAGTACTAACTGCTTCTCTCTGTCCATCTTTTCATATGGCCCCAGACCCCTCGTGGGGTCCTTCCGGCCACAACAAAGACACAACCCTCCCGTGAGGGGCCGTGCTTCGGAGCTCCAATTGTTCAACCGGACACACTTCAAATGGTCTAAACACGCTCTCTTCAACCTCTCCAACCATCGTCTCCCTATTTTCGCGCGTGTAGCGTTGTTCCGGCCACCACGCTGCCACGTGATGAGCTCATCAAATTCAGGGTCCTCCTTGATCTACAGCAAGAAACCCCGAACAACGCGTCCCTGGGCCCTCTACACCCTCTCAGCCTATCTCTACTGCAATACACACTCGCCACATTGAGCCTAGTGGACCTTTTCTTTGTCGTGTGGCCCGTTGAACAAAAATTTCTGCACCCTATCGGACTCCGCACCTTTATGGTCCGGTCCAACCCTCCCGGCTCCGACCTCATTCACACATACCCTTCTGGCCCACTAACCCATAAGCGGTCCCTGAGGTACGCCCCCTGACCCCCTCGGCTTGTTCAATGCCTTCTATTGGTTTGAGCCGCATGATCCTAACCCAGATCTGTTTTCTGGGGGCACGCCCCCAGACCCCCAGGGCTCGCTTCGCTCGATACTCGGGATAGTGCATAAATGCCTGTCACTCGTTGAGCCCTCGCAGACCAACGAGAGTGCAAATCTAACCCAGGAGTGGTTTTCTGGGGGCACGCCCCCAGACCCCCTGGGCTCGCTTCGCTCGAGGCTATGGGTATGTATTCGATGAAGCATCGCAGAGCCAGGGGGTGCAGGGGGCCAAATCTTAACCCAGAACGAGTTTTCAGGGCACGCTTTGCTTAAGGTTATGGATAGTGATTTATCATTCCTATTCGTTGAAGCCTCGCAGAGCCACGAGAGATGCAGGGGCTGGTCCTCTGTAAACACAACCCAGAACTGTTCTCTGGGGATATGCTCTCATTGAACCGAGGTATTGTGATAGTTGGATGAGAAGGGTTGGAAGAACTAGGTTATGTTGCTTAAATCAGCAACACCACAGTATGGGTCTTCGTCTTTTTTACAAGAAAACAAACTGCTGCTCAGCAGAAGCTTGTATTCTAAAGAAAGACGATTGGTGGTCTCCCAAGGTCGGTGAAGCCGACTCAGGGGGTCTGGGGGAGTGCCCCCAGAAAACCCTAACCCAGCAGACGCTTGATATTCTGGATAAAGCCGATTGGATACCCAACCTCGGCGAAGCCGTCCCAGGGGGTCTGGGGGCGTGCCCCCAGAAACCCTAACCCAGGAATGGATGGAGCAGAAAAGAGAGAGGTAGGGAATGCTAACTGAGAGTTTAGGGCTTTCTCGAGCAGCAGCCGACGTCAGAGCTATGCGGACACGGTGAAGAACCTGAAGATCAATTCTGACACGAAGGTTCTGTTCCAGGGCTTCACCGGTAAGCAGGGCACATTCCATGCCCAGCAGGCGCTTGACTACGGCACGAAGATTGTTGGAGGCACCAACCCGAAGAAGGCTGGTCAGACACACTTGGACCTGCCAGTGTTTGCGAACCTGCAGGAAGGCATCAAGGAGACCGGTGCTAGCGCCTCCGCTGTCTTTGTTCCTCCCACCATTGCAGCAGGATCCATTATGGAGGCCATTGAGGCCGAGATCCCGCTGGTGGTGTGCATCACCGAGGGCATTCCCCAGCACGACATGGTGCGCGTTGTTGACGCGCTCAAGACTCAGTCCAAGACCCGTCTCGTCGGACCGAACTGTCCGGGTATCATTGCGCCTGAGCAGTGCAAGATCGGTATCATGCCCTCGAACATCCACAGGCGTGGCCGTATCGGTGTTGTGTCGCGTTCCGGCACCCTCACCTACGAGGCCGTGAACCAGACGACCAACGTGGGTCTGGGCCAATCTTTGGTGATCGGCATTGGCGGCGACCCGTTCTCCGGTACCAGCTTCATCGACGCCCTCAAGGTGTTCCTGGAAGATGAGTCGACCGACGGTATCATCATGATCGGTGAGATCGGAGGTTCCGCCGAGGAGGATGCCGCTGAGTTCCTCAAGGAGTACAACCTCACGCGCTCGCAGCCCAAGCCAGTCACGTCCTTCATTGCGGGCATCTCCGCTCCACCAGGACGACGTATGGGCCATGCTGGTGCCATCATCTCCGGCGGTAAGGGTGGCGCTGACTCCAAGATCTCCGCTTTGGAGTCCGCCGGTGTCGCCGTCGAGCGATCTCCAGCCCGTCTCGGAAAGAGCCTCTACGACCAGTTCGTCAAGCAGGACCTCCTCTAGTCGTCGTCTTAATATCTAGATAATATCTCTTAAAATATCTCCTCTCTTCAACTTTTTTCTGGGGCATGCCCCCAGACCCCCTGGGCTCGCTTCGCTCGAGGCTGTGGGAAGCGTTTGATTCCTTCTATTCGTTGGAGCCTCGCAGAGCCACGGGGGTGCAGGGGGCTGGCCCCCTGCGAATCTCGATGTAGAGTTAGTATTCTTCTTTTTCTGGTGAATAGTATTGTTAAGGGCCAGTCTGTTCTGGGGTAGAGTATGATTGGTGGGCTTATGAGTATATGTAGCTGTGGCGGACGGGTGGCGGTGTTTTTTGTGGCAAATTTTTGGGAGGTGTTCAAAGGGTCGTAGTAATTTGAAACAAATACAGCCACAAGACGCCACTATCACTTTAGCTAAGGTGTTACGAGGTTGGTGAGTGGAGCGATAGTTTTGTTTTTCGTTTTCTAGGGAACGAAGAAGAATGCTGCTCTAACTATTAGCTTTCATGGAGAATACAGGGTCTCTGTCGTATGTGCTTGATTCGGAAGTTGCCACATATGGCTGCGTTGGGTAGGCACGTTGTTAAATTGTCAAGGCCTAAGAACAGTTGGTTAGTATCCACGTTCTCAATCTATGGCTAGTTAGACTGACGAAGAGATGGGAGACTGTCTTAGCCTAGAATGCGACGCGTACAATGGCAAGAGCTACAGGTGTGTGTTTCCTAGTGTTTTCGGTGATAATTCATTGTTCTTGTGCCTTCGACCATATTCTAGAATTACGAATAAACTTCTCGCCTGCGATTTTATCTGAATTTAAGCGACTCAAGACTATGATATGAAGGTCGAATTACCGCGGTTATATGTCCTTACCTGATTTTCGAATATTTCACTAACTGCCCCATACAAGCCTAGCCCAGATGTGGTTTTCTAGGGGCACGCCCCCAGACCCCATGGTCGGCTTCGCCGAGATTTTGGGTAATGTCCAAATCGTTCTACTCGTTGAAAGCTCGCAGAGCCACGAGAGTGCAGGGGGATGGCCCCCTACAATCCTAACCCAAGTGTGGTGTCTGTTAGTAGGTACTTGACGGAGGGGTGTGGGAGACAACTACGGGCTTACTTATCCCTTGGACGACATTCTTATAATCCCACTAGATCGTCCACGTGGAAGGCTGAAAGAAACAGAAAGACAAGCGGAGCGGTGTTTATTATTTATCGACAACCGCAAAATATCAGCAATCGCCTTTCCTGTTTTGCCTGAAGCTATTTCTTGGATTATGTTTAGGACCAATCCTCCCCTTGGCTCTGTGAGGATTCGTATAATAACATAGCTATTACCCATGTCCTCGAGCGAAGCGAGTCCCGGGGTCTATGGAAAACAGTTTGGTGCTAGGTTTTGCAGGGGGTCGGCCCCTGCATCCCCGTGGCTCTGCGAGGCTTCAACGAGTAGAAGGAACCAAACACTACCCATAGCCTCGAGCGAAGCGAGCCCAGGGGGTCTGGGGGCATGCCCCCAGAAGACTACACCTGGGATAGGATTGCAGGGGGTCAGACCTCTGCACCCCCGTGGCTCTGCGAGGCTTCAACGAATAGAAGGAACCAAGCACTGCCCATAGCCTCGAGCGAAGCGAGCCCAGGGGGTCTGGAGGCGTGCCCCCAGGAACCTCCCCCGTTGGGAATTACAGGGGGCGTAACCCCTTACGAGTGTGTTTTATTGGTGTTTTCGAGCTATTTGGAGCATTCTGAGGTAGATCATGTTTCCCTGGATTTGTTGGAAGGGGGTGATTGCGTGGGAGCTGGCAAGGTGAGAGGTTGGGGCCGTTGCGTGAATGTATGCGGAGCAGACCATTTGTACGCGTCGGTTGGGTTTTCCGGGGTTTATTTGCTTTGGTAAGCCTACCTCTGCTGCTCCCACATGATACCTCATAGGGTTGACTTGGATTGACTCGTATGTGTCGAGGAACTTCTGAATCTCCACGTCTCGCGGAGCGGCTACTGCGTATGGGCTGTTGAGGATAGATTGGAGGATGGAGTGATACAGGACATATCTGCCGGTTCCGGCTGGGAAGGACTTCATGGCCGCTAGGATATACTGCGGAATGTCCAAGTTGAAAGAAGAAGGTCGACGGTCCTTAAGGATAGACAACATATCTGTGACAACGGTCCTGGTGTCCATCCAATGGCCTGCGACCCAAATGGCCTGTTTGATTTCCTGGTCGTTTATGTAATCCTCGGCTGAGTCGTCGAACAGCTCGGTGAGAACCTTCTTCATAAACGAGCTGAATACCCGTTCACCTACATGATGGTTTTCCCTCCACCAGTTAACCTTCGTAGCCAGCAACAATAGGATTCCCTTCTCCATATCCTCCTGTACAAAATCTCTTGTATACTCCGGCGAAGGAGAGAACTGTATATGGGTGGTACTGACCAGTTCCTTCTGCACTAACAGCACCACTCCCCCGGCCAATTTCTGGATAACATCGTTCTCCGTTCTCGTGATTCCAAGCAACAGATCGTACGCCCGCGTCCCACTCTCAACCGCACCTTTGCACAAGGGCAACAGGTACCCATACGTCGGCTCCATATCACGATCTAAACATCGCATGGAGGACGCCTCTTAAACCACAAAATAAGCTCAGACACCAAAACTCTATTCCAACAATGAGCCCCCGTGTTTCTCATGTATACACACACCCCTCCATACGCCTGGATTCCTACAAAACAATGTTTTCAGTCGGCTGGAAATTGGGGTTTTTCTGGGGGCAAGCCCCCAGACCCCCTGGGTCGGCTTCGCCGAGGTTGGGTTGTGTTCGATGAAGCCTCGCAGAGCCACGGGGGTGCAGGGGGCTGGCCTCTGCAGTCCTAACTCAGAACTGGTTTTCTGGGGGCACGTCCCCAGATCCCCTGGGTCGGCTTCGCCGAAGTTTGGGTCGACTGACCTTCCGCGAAGCGGAACAATGCTTTTACTTGTTTTCTGGAAAAAGAAAGGTGGTAACAACTTTGCAGCTTTCTTGGGGGCACGCCTCCAAACGCCATGAGTCGGATTCCTCGAAGATTGAGTCGACCGACCTTCCGTGAACTGGAACACCTTCTTTTGCTACGTTATCCGGAATAGAAGTTCGTCATACCTTAATACGGTAGTTTACGGAATACCGTCATATTAATTGGCCTGAAAATATAGAGAAGTAAGAAGCCATAAATTTTTCTGGCCTGATGCCTAATTTGCGATCTTGTCATATTCTTGCTTTACAATATACGCAGTTAACGATTACAGAGTTAGGCTATGCTGTTTGGAGTGCCATAAGTTAAACCTATGTTACTCTGAGGATTAATCACAGTTCCTACGGATCTTTGCAGGTAACATTAGCTACTTGCATCTCCGCGAACTGACCCATGGGGTCTGGGATAATGACCTAGAAAACACATGCATGGCCTGTTTAGGAGTCCATATCGTCCGATAAATAGTCTTTATGCGTCGGTCTGCTTTATAAAACGAATGAAACACATTGCTCTGCGAGTCGAGGCTATGGGCAGTGTTTGGTTCCTTCCATTCGTTGAAGCCTCGCAGAGCCACGGGGGTGCAGGGGGCCGGCCCCCTGCAATCCTATCCCAGGTGTAGTTTTCTGGGGATATGCCCCCAGATCCCCAGGGCTCGCTTCTCTCGAGCCTATCGGTAATGTTCTATTCTTTCTATTCGTTGAAGCCTCGCAGAGCCACGGGGGTGCAGGAGTCGGCCCCTTACAATTCGTTAATCCGAGAAGCGGACTCAGAGGGTTGGGGGCATGCCCCAAAAAAAGGTTTCCTATCGTTAATCCGAAAGGGGTTGATTAACGTGTAAACGGATTCCGTTATGTCCGTTAATGAGCGGATTAATTTGAAGCTAAAGCCGGGTATCGGCGGGAGATCTAAGGTTTTCGGCGATGTGCGATAGAATGTCTCAGACTTTTTCAGTGCCGAACTAATAACTAAAATAGTGATAACTTTCAATATTCATAAGCGATGATATTCACGTCTCCTAATATAGCTAAAATATTACACATTAATACCTTGAAAATTGGATAGCTCTCTTATTCCGGTTAATGTGGGTCCGGCTTTTGAACGAACTGTGTTCGGGATTAGCATTCGCCGACGGAAATAAAAATTTGTTTCGGAAAAAACCATTCGGAATTAGTTCTGCACAACGGCACGGAAGCCAAGAAATCCAGGGTCCCATTAGATCCTGGTTAAATGTAACGTCCAAGAAACAATTTAACCAAGAGCTATGCTTCATAGCCGACCCAGGCCTCACGAAATGGTTCTCTTCTTTTTCCTGAAAAAGAAGCAAAAAGCGTTTGTTCTGCTTCGCAGAAGGTTTGTTGACCTAGCCCTCGGCGAAGCCGACCCAGGGGGTCTGGGGGCGTGCCCCCAGAAGACTATCAGAGAAGTAGGTGCTCTATAGTGTATATTATTAAGAACGTTTCGTGGCCAAATTGACCTGATTTCGTGAACACATAGCTTCCATTGCCCAAACCTCGGCGAAGCCGACCCAGGGGGTCTGGGGGCGTGCCCCCAGAAGCCAATCGAGACGCCGTTCCCGCCATGAACTACTCTAATCGATAAAAAAGAAAAGGCTATTGTGTTTGTGGACCTGTCGGTGCTACAAGCTCCGAAGTCCGAGTGACCCCCATGCATAGGGCGTAAAGGCTGAGCACCGAGGTTTTAGTCGGTTTACGGCACAACACAGGACGTTCCGAACGTGTTCTATCCGGTTACCGACAATTGAGGACCATATGGAGAAGAAAGATGCTGGGTAATGTATCTCTAGGCTGTTGACGAGGTTTTAATGCGATGAATTTATAACCTACCCCAGTTTAGATCTGAGACATTGGTGCGATATTGTGTCTGCATGATCGGACTAAAGAAAGGAGGTTTTCGAGAACCTTCGAAAAGCCGTAAGAGGTAAAAGATGGACGGACAATTATAATATCGTGCTATATCTATTTGCACCAGCCCAAAATGCTCGTTAGCTAAAAAAGGCAGGCGGTTTGTTGGTCGGTTGGATTGTGTCGGTCGGTAGCACGGCTAAAGACTTGCCGACCGGAGTCCGAATAACCGCCGATTGCCTTGGTATATAAGAAAGTTTTAGCCCGCGGGATGATCCAGTGTGTTTGCTTGCTTGTACAAATAGAGGGCCTGTGCTGTGCCGATCGAGATATATAGACAATAGATTGGTGTACATCGCCTTCGAGCAGCATTAATATTTCGTGAAGATGGATTCTGATGATTATCACTTCCGGACCCACGAAAGACCGGGGTCCGTGACTTCGGATAGTCAATCTCTTGATACAAGCACTACGCCGTCGAGTGAACGCGCTCCTAGGAAGTATCCTCCTCCGGAGCGGTATACGGCTGGGGACGATGAGCCTGATCATGGCTACTTTCCTCCTCTGAACGAGGGAGAGCTAACAAACTATAATAATCATGATGGGGATGTTGAGAAGAATGGGTCACGTGCCAATAGCATGGGATCGTATACTAACAGGAGTGCAGTTGAGGAGGTCGGACTCTCTCGACAACCTACTCGCGATGAGGTCATGTCACGGATCAGTAAGGTCACTTCAAACGCGTATTCTGATATTGTTGTGACCAGTACAGGACAGGATAATGTCAAGGACGATGGGTCGGAGTTTAGAGAATATGATCCTGATTTGGTTACTTGGGACGGACCAGATGATCCTGAACATCCTCGAAATTGGTCGTTTGGCAAAAAATGGCTTATGACATCTGTGGTGGGTCTTTATACCATGGTATCACCACTCTCCTCGTCTATTCTATCACCGGCGGTCCCCAAAATCTCAGAAGATATGGGCATCACCGATTCTACTGTTCAATCACTAACTGTTTCCATCTTCATTCTCGCATGGGCCATCTGTCCACTGTTCATGGCCCCGATTTCTGAGCTCTATGGACGTCAGATTGTCCTCAACGTTTCCATCGTCCTTCTGTTAATTTTTAATATTGCATGTGCTGTGGCTCAAAACACGGCACAACTCATTGTCTTCCGTTTCCTTGCCGGAATGGCTGGTGCTCCTCCCATTTCTGTTGGTGCTGGCACTCTTGCTGACATGTTTATTGACAGAGACCGAAACACCCCTCTAGCCCTCTATTCACTGGGTCCTCTCATTGGGCCAGTTCTGGCTCCCGTCATTGCTGGATGGGCCGCTGAATACTTGGACTGGCCATGGGTTTTCTGGATCCTGTCAATAATGAATGCTGTTATCGGTGTCTATGGGTTGATATTCTACCGAGAAACTTTTGCTCCTGTGCTATTGAAGCGTAAGGCCAAAAAACTGCGAAAACAAACTGGCAATCAGAACCTTCACTCTGTCTTTGAACTACAGGATGAAAGCCTTGCCCGAAAGCTGGCTGTTGCGGTTTCCCGGCCAATTCGAATGCTTTGCACCCATCCAATCATCTTCGGTCTCGGTCTCTTCATGGCGTTCATGTACGGGTTTATGTATCTCCTTCTCGTCACGTTCCCCGATCTGTGGACCCAAAAATATCACTACCAAGTCGGCATTGCCGGGTTGATGTACTTGGGGCTAGGGATCGGTTTCTGCTTGGGGTTGATCGTCTTCACTCCCTTGATCCAGAAGACCTATCTCCTACTCACCAAGCGCAATAATGACGTTCCCATGCCAGAATATAGAATCGCCCTGGTCTCCCCCGTGGCCCTTCTAATGTGCATCGGACTCATCTGGTACGGGTGGTCTGCCGAAGCCACCATTCACTGGGTCATGCCATGTATCGGCACTGGCATCTTTGGATTTGGTCTAGTCCCTATGTTCCAATCCATCCAACTCTATCTGATTGACATGAACCCTCGTTACTCTGCTAGTGCCGTTGGCGCCGCGGCTGTTTTCCGTTCATGCTTCGGATTTGGCTTCCCGCTTTTCGGAAGAGCCATGTACAACAAGATGGGCTACGGTTGGGCTAACACAATGTGTGGTATCCTCGCCGCAGTCCTAGGCATCCCATTCCCTCTTGTAGTATTTTTCTACGGTAAACGTGTCAGACACTGGGTCGACTCTAAAATCGTAAAAGACTAATGAAATACATTTCAAATTAACAGCACTACTCTCCCTTTGAGAACTCTTGGGGGCACGCCCCCAAACCCCCTGGGTCCGCTTCGCGGATCATAGGTGGAAGCGGCTAACTGGTGTCATAACAGTGTAGTAGTTGTGGGTAATGATTGCAGGGGGGCAGCCCCCTGCATCCCCGTGGCTCTGTGAGGCCTCAACGAATAGAAAGAATAAAAGACTACCCATAACGTCGAACGAAGCGAGTTCTGGGGCTCTGGGGGTGTGGGTTAGGTTTGCAGGATGCCAGCCCCCTGCACCCCGTGGCTCTGCGAGGCTTCAACGAAAAGAAGGAAACGAACATTACCCATAACCTCGAGCGAAGTGAGCTCTGGGTGTCTGGGGGCGTGCCCCAGAACATCACTTGTGGGTTAGGTTTGCAGGGGGGGCAGCCCCCTGATATTGTACCTTCGTTCAGGTGCAATAATAAGGTAATGGGTTCTCTTGGGTGATATTGTGGTCTCGACGACTACCATCATCAAGAGTTTGTCAACAGAAACATTGTAAATTATTGTTGTAGAGGTATGATAATCCGAATTTTGTTATGAGCTACAGAGTATATAAAGACTTCTGCATACTTTGGATATGTTTTTTTGTCAACCAAGGAACATAGGAATTTCCCTACGCTATTTGCTGTAAGACTCTTCTTCTGTCAGTTAAAACGAAAGACTTTCTTATAAACTCCACGGGCTACTCTTTTTCCCAATAAAATCAAAAAGAAGAAGGTCTGTGAAAGGTCAGGCCAGGGAAAGAATAAATGGGAGAAACTGAGAGGCCAGTTCAGGAAGACCTATTCTTTTCACCAACAAAAGTAAATGCTTCAGACGCTAACGCAAATATCGTTCTTTTCCCAAAAGAACCAAAAAGGAGCTCTGCAAGACTTGAATGTTCCTAAAAGTAGGATGGTTTCCTGGGGGCACGCCCCCAGGCCCCCAGGGTCGGCTTCGCCGAGGTTTGGGTCCACTGATTCGTTCATTAAATAGCCGACCTGATATACATCACCCATAACTCCGCGAAGCGGACCCTGGGGGTTTGGGGGCGTGCCCCCAACATAAAACTAAATATGGTGTAACAACAGGTTAAAGCCTCGTGATAGTTACCGAAATTTGCAATTCCTGCTTCTGAAGTCATCTCACAAGATCTTTCGCCACCCAGAAGTTAAGTCCTGCAAGGCTTCTCCGTTTTGTTTCTTTTCGGGAAAAGAACTTCCCATAACAGAGCAAACAGAGGTATCCCGCGTCAAAATGAAAGAAGAAATAGAGGTATTCCGCATCAAACTGACACTTAGGATTGAACATTGATCTTCTCCAAAAGCTTCGTTTTGCTTCCATCAAAGCGGAGTTCCGCCCATGGGCACCATCCTACCAACTTACAGGATAAATGAGGAGGGTTTATGTGCAGATCTCAGAAAAAACAACTCAGTACAACTACCCTTGAGCACGAGGATAGGGGTTAATATCCGAAAAGGTTAACCCCCAGGAATATACGATTAGATTGACGATTTGCATGTGTTCCTGATCAATTGCCCAAATCGGAAGGGATCTGCGTGGAGTTTGTCTCGGTTCAACACTTTCATATGCAGGAGGAGGTCTGTCAAAGCGCTCATAAAAAGTGGAGGTGATGCACTTTGATCGTCCGTAGGGGAAACCATGGCTACTGAAAAGAAGTTCACTGAATACTCTGAGGTGGCGTTGACCACACCAGACGATGAGATTCTTCAAAAAGTTGAACGTGTTAAGAAGGGGTACCGATCAGGAAAGACCCTTCCGATTAGTTATCGCATGGAGCAACTGAGAAATTTATATTATGCTGTGAAGGACAATTCCGATGTGTTGAAGGAGGCTCTTCAGAAGGACTTGCATCGTCATCCCAATGAGACTGAAGCTTTGGAAATGCACGGAGTTTACGCCGAGCTTGATTTGGCGCTAAATAAGCTCCCTAAATGGGCGAAGGAAGACGGTGCTGGATGGGGTGGTCTGAAGTTTATGGCCTCGAACACTAGAGTGGCAAAAATCCCCCGTGGTACCGTTTTGCTCATTTCACCTTGGAACTACCCCTTTTTCACAGGGTTGGTTCCAGTCATCAACGCCATTGCTGCAGGAAACACAATGATTTGGAAGCCCACTGAAGTCATCCCGCATACTACCCAGGCATTGACCAAGCTAATTGAGAACTACATGGATCCGGATCTCATCCAAGTAGTTAATGGTGAAATTCCGCAAGCCTCTCTGCTTTTGGAGCAAAAATTTGACAAGATTTTGGTCACTGGCTCTGGTCGCGTTGGTCGTGTGGTCGCCCAAGCTGCAGCTAAACATGTTACCCCTGTTGTTTTGGAACTCGGTGGCAAATCTCCAGCATTGATCGCCAAAGACGCAGATATTGCGGCCACCGCAAAGCGATTGGTCTGGGGAAAGTTTGTTAATGCTGGTCAAACCTGCGTTGCACCAGACTATCTGCTTGTCGAGAGTTCTGTCAAAGATCGGCTTGTTGAGGAGATCAAAAAGGTAATTCAGCAGTTTTATCCACATCTAGGGAAGGATGATGGCCAGTTTGCCCACATCCCCAACGAAAGACTCTTTAATCGTCTTGCCGGCCTTATTTCTGAGACCCAAGGAAAGGTCGTTTTTGGTGGCGACACGGACAAGGAGTCCCTTTATATTGAACCGACCATCGTTACCAATGTGACTGCAGAGGATCCATTGATGCAGGATGAACTCTTTGGCCCAATTCTACCAATTGTCACCATTGAAGACATCTCCACCGAGGGTGTAGACTTTGTCATCGACAACCACGATACTCCGCTCGCCCTGTACATTTTCACAAATAACAAGAAGGTGGCCGACAGCATCCTCGACCGCACTCGATCCGGCGGTGCTATTGTCAATGACACCATCCTTCATGTAGGCATGAAACATGTGCCTTTCGGTGGTATTGGCGAATCAGGCTACGGGGCCTACCACGGTAAGGATGGCTTCGAAGCTTTCTCCCACAAAAGGACCGTCGTTCGCCAACCTCTCTGGGCTGAATCTCTTCTCAAAGTAAGATATCCCCCTTACACACCTTCCAAAGCTAAACAACTGGACCTTCTCTCCCATCCCAGCGAGTGGTACCCTCGTACAGGAAAAGTATCAAAACCATTGTGGAGACGCCTCTTCTAATATTAATTCATAATAATTAATCCTCTAATATCAATGTTCTTTGTGTTGGTTTTATTTTCTGATATCCATGTTCACGCTTTTTGCTTCTTTTTCTTGAAAAAGAATTTCACCTAGCTATATAGATGAATTGAACTCGACCTGAGGGCACGCCCCCAGACCCCCTGGGTCGGCTTCGCCGAGTTTCGGGTCGATCCCCCATTTACGTGCTTTTTTCTTCTAGGTCTGCCCGGACTCTGAAATTAAGAAGATCGACCCTATAGCTATATATATAGGGCCGCGGAAAATTAAATTAATCTATCGATATCCAGCATTACTCAATATATTAAGGGGTAATTTCAAACAGAATACTAATTACTCAAACAGAATTACAGGCATACATGCGGTGAACATGTAGGCTGCTTGTATGCATACGATTCTTTGATATGACCATGCGCTATACTTGTATACATCATGTATATAGCAAGAAATTAAAGTGTATGCATGTGAGGTGCATACAAGATGCGCGCATACCTGCGCCATTTTTGCCTAGTACTTAGCTTGCTGGTCACATGTATGGTATATGTATGGACATGTATGCATACAACTCTAGTCAATCAGATTCACCTAATTTCTGTATGCATGCAGTATGCATACAAGTCTAGCCAATCAGTCTCACTCAAACAGCATTGCTGGTATACATGTATAGGGCTTGTATGCATACAATGAGTTGAGGTATACAAGCAGCATGCGTGCACCAGGCGTGTACCATACAGGTCGCATGCACGCACATGGCATGTATTCAACAGAAAGCTGAATACATACAAGAACTCTACATGTATGTAACAAGCAGCATGCTCATATGTAGTCTGCATGCAACCGGCCTAGGCCTGCATAGAGAATACCATGTACACTTGAAATGGCCATAAAGCCGTCCAGCATAGCTAGATGGATATTTGAGGGGTTCCTATGTATTGTAACTGTTGGGAAGTATGGTAAATAGCAATTTGAGAAGAACTCATTGACATTTCATGTAGTGGACCTCCAATTTATACCGCTCTAGTTTGTACGTGGGTACACCCACGTGTACAGGTACGTACAGTTGTCAATAGACCAGGCATATTTATATATATCCGCGGCCGGGCTCGATAGCTATACAGATCGAGCAGTTTACCTCGAATCGAATATATACGTATATATGTTGATGGATTCTTGTTTTCCAATCTTGACAATGGGGGCGCCGGCTTCAGTTTCATGAACGGTGCTGGTAAAAACTGAAGAACTATTTAGAGACGGCCTTAATCATGCGTTCTTGCTTACTGAACAAGGGCATAAAGGACGTCCAAGCCGCAGGAGAAAAGAGACTAAAGAACCATATATGCTGTTCAGACGATTTAGGAATTGATAAGGAAAGCGGAGGCCACAACGCGCTCAACCATCGCACTCTCGTGACAGAGATAAGAAAACCAGAGTGGAAACGATTAAGAAAGGGAGGCGTAGAATACACTTGTAAGTGGTGGTAGATTTGGTAGAATAAAAGGTAATTTTCATCATCAATAAAATGGAAATAGGGAAACTTTACAGCTGCGCAATACAGTTTAATAATAATCGAAATATATAGCAGACGAGCCCAAACCAAAGTAAAAGTTTGATACCAGTGACTTAAGCACAACTCATGAACTAGGCGAACTCAATCAATAATACACGAAAAGTACACTTACACGTAAATGGTATACTCAAACTCGCATATTAATTCGATCCTAGCATACGCGGGCTGTTCAAGTATGCTACACGCATGTTACACAAACTCATATGTGTTATGACCAAATGTCATACATGCAGAGACCCTGAGTTGAAGTGAGTTCATACAAAAGTTTGATGCCAACAACAATTGCTATACATGCAAGGCATTGTGCCCATACAAATGTTTGTTGCATCCAAGTTGGATCTAAATTATATACAGGAATGAGCCTTGTACCCACCAAAATTCATATAGTGAATCTGATTGATTAGACTTGTATGCATACTGCCTGCATCCAGGATTTAGGTGACACTGATTGACTAGAGCTGTATACATAATATACCATACATGTGACCAGCAAGTATACAGCAAGGATAGCTCTTGGATAGACCCACCATGCATACGTCATGTTGTTCCATACAAGTATGGCACATGTATAATACTTGCATGTCTCCTGTATGCCCCGTACGTGTATGCATCCAAAACTCTACGGCATACAAGGGGCATACAGGAGGCATGCAAGTATGCATATAACATACATTCATGATCCATGCATGTATGCCACTTGTATGGCGCCAGTATGTCAGCAATTCTGATTGAGTAATTCTGTTTCAAAAGTACCGTATACGTATATTAATTGACGCGTTAACTGAGTTGCCCACATATATATGTACTATAGCTATATACATAGATATATTATATAATATTTTGTGGCACAAGTAGCATATATATATTCGTATACGTGCACCGGCCGTATACGGACAGGTACATGGAGGCAGGGATATATATGTATGGAACAGAATGCACTAGCTGCACATATGCATATATGCATACAATATATATACGCGGGCCCAGGCATATCTAATTTATATTAATTAATTGATCGATACCTATAGGCAATTAAAAAACGCATTTGCATGCATATCGGTAAATGGCCAGTGGTAACGGTAGCCATCATTGCTTTAACCAAGCTCCAGTAAGCCACTTAATTATAAGCCGACGTACAGGTTCTGGGGGCATACCTCAGAGCTCTTACGTATACGTGTATACAGACCTCTAGCTTATTATTAATTAGTTGCATGTGGAATACGTATACCTCTATATTGCGGGGTCTGTATTCCCAGTTAAAATAAATGCTTCTTTCTTAATGGGACCTGTCGACGTCTGTAAAGCAAAAATTCAGGTCTCTATCAGTTGCAGGACAACTGTATATAGCTGTCTCTTAAAACGTCCAACTTAACCTAGCACTCTTACTACTTTTCTGGTAAAGAATATGCTTCTTTCCTGGAAGGTATATCCTCCCTACAAACCAGTTTGATAGGTTGCTTTTTGCTTTTCTGGAATGATTTTTCTAGAAGCAGGACTGTCCAGATATCCAGAATCCGCGGAGCGGACCCTGGGGGTTTGGGGGCGTGTCCCCAAGAAACTAATTTTGTGCAAAAGATTCTTGGCCTAAGATAAAGTTATACCCTGTGATAGGGTTTTTTGCTTGACAGCGACAAGATGGCGGACGGAGGTGGATACTATGCTAGTGATGCTGCTTATGATAGTATGGCCGAGAGCTTTGATTTCAGTGATTTGGCTTACGCCAGCTATTGTGAGGATGAGAGTTCCGATAATGAGGTGGGGGTTGCGGGCCCCCTAATTGACGCTTACGCCTCGTTCAAGCGAGAGGAGGTTGTGCGGATAATAGCACAAGCATTGGAAGAGTTGGGCCTTGGTAGCTATGCACGGATGTTGGAGAGAGAATCTGGAGTGCCTCTTGTTCCAAGGCTTGTCCAAGAGTTGGATGTTGCTATTCTGAGCGGTCAATGGGCTGATGCTGTGGCAAAGTTAAAGCAGCTTCCATTAGGTGATGGTGAAAGGAAGGATTGCGTATGTTTGGTTCGGCAGCATGAGTTTATGGAACTGGTCAATGGATACGGTAACACTGAATCGCTGGAGATGTTTTATAAAGTTATGGCAAAGGATGTTGGTAGGGGAATGGTTCAACAGCTTTACTTTCTGTATAATAAGGACAAGGACAAGATCTTGGGCCGAGCCCAAATGGCACCAAAGAGAAGAGGAGCTCTTATCACTAGACTCAAGAGAAAGTTTCCACCCGAACTTGCATTGCCACCGGGAAGATTAGGACAACTACTGAAAAGTGCGAAGAATCAGCAGATTCGAAATCGAGACACCGACATTTATCCAGAGCCTCCAAAATACAGTCTGATGCTTGATATCCCACAAAAGAAGAACTCTGCTGCTGTCTTCGACAAATTACAGGTGCCAGGGTATGACAGTGAGGTCACGACTGCAGTGTACTCCCCTACAGGCCGCCTGGTAGCAGTTGGACATGAGAGCTCTACTGTCCGCATCCTGGATACATGTCAAAAGTACCGGGAAGTCAAAGCCCTGAGAGGAGCTCACGATAAGAAGGTTATTCAAATGTGTTGGTCCTCTGATGACGAGGTCCTTCTGACAGTCGGACGAGACAATAAGCTGGTCTTCTGGAAATGCAAAACTGGAGAAGTGCTTCGCACCATTTACCAGGCCAATGCCGAATTCTTTGGTCCATGCTTCCTCGTGCCTCGAGGTTTGACTGACTATGATGCGTACCTTCTTTATAAGAGCCGAATTGTCAAATGGACTTTGAGCCAGGAGGGGCAGGAGGAGACCAAGTATCCACAGGCGATAGGAATGTCTGTGATGCCTAATTGGAGTCGACTGCTCATCACGCAGTCCAACAAACGACTGGTTATTCTCGACCTCGAAAACAACCTCGATCACCTCATCAGCATCCACAACATTGAAGTCGGATCCGCCATATCGTGTTCAAGAGACAACAGACACGTTCTAGTCGCCAAAACAGACAAAAACACGATTGAGCTCATGGACCTCCAGACCCGCTTTGCTGTTAAAAGCTATGAAGCACCTAACGAAGCCAAAAACTTTAACAAGGTGATCTTCGGTGGAGCTCACGAACAGTTCGTTATGGCGTCTTCCCCAGAAACAAACAATGCTTACGTGTGGAGCCGTGCGACAGAAGAACTCATCGGACAAATCCTTAACGTAGGCTGCATTGATTATTCCCCAACCTCTGAAGAATTCCTCACCCACACCTTTGGAAGCTCAACGATCGTCGCTTGGCGTAAAGCTCCTACAAATTCCACATAATAATCGTTCTGAGAACCATTTCCTGGGTCGAGCACCAGACCCTGTGATAGATGCGCAAATAAACACTATTATTGCCGGTCAGTTCCGTTGAAGCCACGAGCTCAGGGGCTGCCCCTTCAAACCTAACCTAGGACTGGTTTCTGGGGGCACGCCCCCAGACCCCCAGGGCTCGCTTCGCTCGAGGTTATGGATATGTTCAACTCTTTCTATTCGTTGAAGCCTCGCAGAGCTACGGGGTGCAGGGGTCAGCTCCCTGCAGCTATTTCTGTATTATGTTTCGCGGGATTTCCATATGTCAAACAGTGCTATGAAACCACTATGGTCAATTATTATTTATGAGGCCAGCCCCAGTTACGCTTCACGGAATTCGCCTCGATTTGAATAGAATATTACTACGGCTGCAGTAGGTTAGACTTTTGCTCCTATCGCGACACCATAGATTGGTTTCGCCGAAGCTAATATTATCCAGGTCTCCTTTAGACCTGTGGATCGGTACGTGCTGTGAGAACAATTATAGTGACACTATAGTTCACTTTCCTATAAAGTACTGCAATTCAGTTTTTGAAACATTAAATCCTTCAAAAGGGAAGTACGGGTCTGGGGCTATCTCCAAAGACCAATTTACGAAAAATATGTATGTGGAGCGAAAAAGCTTTCTGGCAATAGTGATGATTTAACTTAATTAGCGCTAGCGTTAGCATTAATTATAAAAATATAGCCGCGCACGGCGAACCAATAAGAAGCAAGATCAAAAGGATGACCCGGATCCCGTTGCCCCGATCGGGCCTATGCCGGTCCGAGGAAGCGAGGATGTTACCCCACGCTTCTGAATCTCCTGCATACCTTCTACAACGCTTTCCTAACTGTATTTTATACAGAACATGCCATCTATTAAAGAAAGTAAGTGTCAGCTGCTGCATATCCTCACTTTAAAACCGTATCCTCGGAGTCATTATGTGATTTCTTCTGTGCTCTATGATCTTTTGATCAACACAGATTGCCCCACCATACGCTTAGTCCTTGGGAGCCTATTATCTTGCTACGATTTGCCACTTCAGCAGTTGTATTTCAGGTGTCAGTTTCATAAACACTGGTTGTTCTATGGATCTCAAGAACTCGCCATTCTTCACTGATCTGACAGGGAACTTGACCAACTCCTTGATAAATGGCTTGGCTTCAGATCAAACACAGTATGCTTTGGACAGCGCCAACGAGTTGACGTTCAGGCTAGATGGGTCAGATTGTGCTTTCCAAACTGTTATAGTTGGCATATTACCTTTGTTGTAACAAGTCACAGCTGTCCTTTGCAATCAATACTGTTGATTTTTTATTGTTCTTTTTCAAAGGAACCAAAAACATTAGCCTTGCAGGGGTTTCAATGAGAGCTGGTACAATGCGGTGAAAAGAACCAATCATATGCAACACATCCAGTTTTATCATGTATCTCGGCGAAGCCGACCCAGGGGGTCTGGGGGCGTGCCCCTAGCAAAACTTATGCGCAGGGGGGGGGACGGGGAATAGTATAAAAGTATTGGGCTAACTAATTTAGTTTCAAAGCATAACAACAAGGAATCATGTTGGGTGATTCTACATGGAAAGGCGTATGATGTGACTGAGTTTCTACCGGAACACCCCGGTGGAGAGAAAATCATTTTAAAGTATGCTGGTAAGGACGCCACAAAGAAGTTTGATCCCATTCACCCAAAGGATGTTCTAGACAAGTACTTGGACAAGTCCAAGCATTTGGGTGCTGTTTCAGACGATGGCGATGGGCAGCAGCAACAGCAGGAGGAAGAGATAGACCCTGATGAAAAGAGAATTGCTGAGAACGAGAAGAACAAGCCTCCTTTGAGCCAGATGTACAATTTGTTTGATTTTGAACATGTCGCACGACATGTTTTGACCAAAACTGCATGGGCATATTATTCGTCTGCGGCTGATGACGAGATTTCCATGCGTGAGAACCACAGGGCATTCCATCGTGTGTGGTTTAGACCCGCATGTCTTGTGGACGTTAGCAGCATTGATATGAGTACCACTATGTTGGGCACCAAGACTTCTGCTCCATTCTACGTAACTGCGACCGCTCTGGGTAAATTGGGCCATCCAGAAGGCGAGGTCGTTTTGACCCGTGCTTCTGCCAAAGAGGACATTATCCAAATGATCCCCACACTGGCCTCATGTTCCTTTGACGAGATTGTGGATGCGGCCACCGACAAACAGACTCAATGGATGCAGCTGTATGTGAATGCTGACCGTGAAATCACGAAACGCATTGTGCAACATGCTGAAAAGCGGGGCATCAAGGGCCTGTGGATCACTGTGGATGCGCCTCAGCTCGGCCGAAGGGAAAAGGATATGCGATCGAAATACGACGCTGATGCGGCGGATGTCCAAGAGGACGACGACGCAATCGATCGTTCTCAGGGTGCTGCGAGAGCAATCTCCTCCTTTATCGATGCTTCCCTTTCCTGGAAAGACCTCGAATGGTTCCGCTCCATCACCAAAATGCCAATTGTTCTAAAGGGTGTTCAACGCGCTGAAGATGTTTTGAAGGCCGTTGAACATGGTGTCGAGGGTGTTCTTCTTTCCAATCATGGCGGTCGCCAGTTGGACTTTGCTAGACCAGCAATCGAGGTGCTTATGGAAACCATGGCTGCCCTCCGCTCCAAGGGCTGGGAAGACAAGATTGAGGTTTATATAGATGGAGGTGTTCGTCGTGCTACAGATATCCTCAAGGCCCTTTGTCTCGGTGCTAAAGGTGTTGGCATTGGTCGCCCATTCCTTTATGCCATGGGCTCTTATGGCGAGGCGGGCGTCCTCCGTGCTTTCCAACTGCTTAAAGACGAACTCGAAATGAACATGCGACTTCTCGGAGTAACCTCCGTCGACCAGCTCAACCCCTCTTACCTGGACGTTCGAAGCTTAGATCAGCATAGCTCCGTCCCAGCAGACACTTTGGCCGACAACGTGTACGAACCTCTGGTTCAACCAGACTTTAAATCAAAGTTGTAAATTGGATTAAGCATATAATGTCAACTCGTTCATTGTTTATTTGTGCATGGCCTTGTTCATTCTTCTATTATTCTCTGGAAGAACCAAAATTAAAGGGGAAGCTAAGAAAGCATCCGGTTCTTGATATTGAAGAAGAATCAGATCTTGGTTGTCGCCCAATAGAGCGGTAGATTTTACAGCTGACCGGAAGTCAAAAGCGTTCCAAGATAAGCATTGGAACTGGTGTTTTCTTCTTTTCAAGAAAAGAAGCAAAAGCATTGTTCTGCTTCGCAGAAGATGAGATGTGAGGCTTTTTTTTTTTTTGCAGAAAGTATTGTGTTTACCAATTGAGGATCAATATCGCTTGTGAAGGTAGCTGAAGCAGCACTGAACCCATATATCCGCGAGGCGGACCACGGGGGTCTGGGCGCTTGCCCCCCAGAAAAAATGACCTTGTTTGAGGAACACGTAGTGGTTACCCATGTCTGCAAAAACCGATAGAACTACTTCATGGTACGGATTCTTCTAGGTATCACGATACGGTATGCCCCTTTCGAGTAGCCCGGCCACCATTAATTCTTCTTAATATGTAAGTTCTCGAAGTCGAACCTCTTCCGACGCGTTAATGTTCGCTTTTTTACAGCCTGATACTTCAAAAAAAAAAAAAAAAATATATATATATATATATATACTGTGGACGTATTCCTGGGTTTTTACGGTACGGTAAGCTTCGAATTCAAATACCGGATAACACTTAAGCTTTTTTAGTAGATATCGAAGAAGAAATCTTATATAATTACCATAATAGGTGTTATCCAACGTGATATCAGGACGATCGTCACAAAGGGTCAAGTAAATTCTTTTAAAGACCACTAACATTATCAGCCACGTTTTCCGCTTCACCGTTGTACCCGAAAGCAGGTCGTTTATTAGTTACATCCTCACACCTTCAGAACAACGCCTCTTCTGTGAGTCTGGACCCACAGTCTGCGCTTAAAAAAAATCCGTTCTAGGAAAAGTAGATATGGTTTTTACCCGAGGTGCGATATCAGTGGTCAAAGGCATGTGTGCGCGCTTCAGAGGATCTATGGAAATGATTTCCCCCCCCCCCCCCGTACTAGTCCTCAATTAACGGACGCTTTTTGGTATTTTGATTTGGATCGATCGAAAGGAGCAAGGTGATAGGTTATAGTGAAACACAATAAATGTAGTTATTACCAGAGAATTTATAGACCGAGATATTAAGATGATTGTTTAGGAAATGGTGCAGCAGGAATTAGTCTTTTTGGCCTGTTTGTAGAACATTCTTGAAGACGAAGAGAGCGCCTCAGATTTGTCTACCAGCGAATCAAGTTTTTCTCCTCGCTCCAACACAGAGTTGATTGTTTTATGAAGCACAATCTTGGTTTCATCCAATTCCTGTTGAACTTTCATGATTGTGTCGGCTTGGTGAGGATCCTGATACTTCTTCAAGTAATCGTCCAACTCTGGGAACTCCAATCCACTGTTGGAAGAGGCGTTCTCCCATTCGGTCTTAGGATGCTTGGCCAGATACTCATCCAATACTTTGTTCAACAAGGAGAACGCCACACGAACCGGATACTCGCCATCAGATATAATCAAAGCAGCAAGTCCCTCAGATCTAGCATAACAATGTCCAACATAGTCTACACTCACGTGTTAGTAACACCCATCAAATCATATTCATCAAGCAGCAGCCGTTTTCCTGGGGCTAGCCTCAGACCCTGTAGTTTCGCTTCGCGAAAGCTTTAAATCCTATTGGTACACCACTGTACAAGAACCTCCAAGCTCCGTTACTTGTTGGGAAGGACCAAAAGTTCACACAAAATTCTCATACCTAAGGCAAATCAAACTTTCGTTCTTTTTCAAGAAAGGACCAAACAGACCACTTTAGACTTAGGGACGCTCCCTTTTGGTTCCTTTCCCGAAAACACAAACTACCAACCCCTCAATAAGTCTCGTAGAACGTCCCTTTTACACCCTTTTCGGGATAAGAACAGAACCAAATGCCTTGAGTTGACAGAATTCCATCTTGTTCCATTCCAAGAGAAGACAAGAATAGAATGTGTCTCAGCCTTTAGATCACTGTTGCACCTTGTAGCCAAGACCCAGGACAAGATCACCTTTGTACAGGAGACATTTCAATGTTTTCAGGTTATTCAGAGGATCAATAGCATGAAAATAGCCATTAGCTATTTGTAGACAGGTACGTTGTTGGGATAAAGACTTGAAGCAATCGCAGTCTGCGCTTCGGTCCTTCCCTGGGGATTTCCATTTGCTCTTGATGATCGCGTGAATATACTTACTGTTTTCTTCAACAGACTGTCGTTGACCAGGCTTAGTGCGCTTGGCCACAGTTGTACTGAAAAAGGTCATGAACTGACCAACACTAGACGTCTGTTGTTAGCTCCACTATCTTCACATGACAACCGACTAAATACCCACCTGTTGCGCTCAAAAAAGCTGAAACTGGATAGATCTCGTGCACTAGACAACTCCATGCCATTCTCATCCTTATCCATGTTCCTCACAACGCCCATATAGTACAACTTCATTTTGTTTGTCCGACCTCGTGTGTTTGCCCCTGGCTCGCCCGGCTGTGTTTAGCTAAGTATGTTGTGTCTCCACGCAAAAATCACCGGCAATCGGCACCCCGACCCCGACAGAATTAGAACACCGCCACTGTTTAAGCCACAAAAAGCTACTCCCTCGAGCAGATGTAGATAAAGCCTTGTAGAGCCTCCAGCCCCTGCAAACCTAACCCAGAACAATGTTTTCTGGGGGCACGCCCCCAGACCCCCTCGGCTCGCTTCGCTCGAGATTATGGGTAGCGTTTCTCGGCCGGATTCGCTGAGTTTTGTGTTCAAATCCATGGTTCAATATTAATCATTAACAGCCGGCGCCTAATGGGTACAGAAAACAACTCCGATACTGCGTGGAAAATCTTCCCATGGCCTCGAGCGAAGCAAGCTATGGCGTGTGGAACTAGAATTTCAACGAGTCTTTGTATATGAACAAAGTCTACCCCACCTAGTCTGGTAGTGCCCTATTTTACAGAAAATGTAACTAAAAACTTTGTTTTTACTTACTACTTGCGTCCTACGTCCAGATAGGTTGGGGCTTGCAGGGGGCTGGACCCCGTGGCTCTGCGAGGCTTCAACGAATAGAAGGAACCAAACACTACCCATAGCCTCGAGCGAAGCGAGCCCAGGAGGTCTGGGGGCGTGCCCCCAGGGAATTAATCTTTGTAGGGTTTATAATAAGATACATCGTTAATTTATTACGTAGTAGATCATATGCTATTTGTATCGTGAGGAGAGGTTGTTTTACAAAACGTTTGAGGAATCTTCTGGTTTTCGGTATTCATCAGAGATACCGTCGGAGGAGCTTTGGACTTCGTTGCCAGTGGCAGCGGTTGTGCTTGGGCTTCGGACTCTACTGGGGCTGGATGTGGACATCATTGATTGTGATGCAGGGCCTCCCATTTCAGAGGCAGTAGTTGGCCACATTCCAGGAGATGATGGCATTGCTCGCTTTCGTTCGCGCTCGAACTCTCTCCATCGCTTCATGACAATTTGAGAGGAGTCGAACTCACCCTCAGCATCTTCGTGACCCTTGTCACCACCTTGAATGGCTCTGGTGTCACCCCAGGAGAAATCGTCGAACTTCCAATAGGCGTACATTGGGAGAATAAAGTTCCAGATGGGGAGGGCCAGCAAATAAATAAGCATCCATAGGATGTATGAGGCCCTGGACGCTGTGACCACAATCAACACACCGGGGAGACCCAAAATGAGCGCCAACAGAATCAGCGACATGGTCGGTGTGGGTGTACTGACAATGGCGATAATCACAACGTACAAGGTGAAGGAGATGGCAGCGGGGAGGACCAAAGTGGACACCAAGTCCATGAACACGACGAACTGCATGGAAATACAGAACACACCGCACAGATCACGGACCAGAACCAGTTCAAACAAATTGTGGACGGTAGAGTTGATCCATCGTCGTCGTTGGGACAGCAGAACCATGAATTCCGCAGGACAGATGGTCTTGCAGGCAGCTTTTGGTACAAAGATTTGCTTTCGCTTGGGGAAGGTTCGCAACATCAATGTAGAAAGGAAACGATCCTCACCAAGCAACAACAAGTTCTTCTTGTGTAGTGTATCAACAACATTGTCTGCATACCGCTCAACAATGTCTGGGTTGGCCAGAATGGGAACCCAATAACCATCCGCACCCTTTGGCGTCTTGATACGATACATACAGAAACAACCAGGCAGACAGGTTACACCACCAAACACTGACTCAAACGCCTTGGCTTGATGATGCGAAATAAAGTATTCAAACACTTGGATCATAGACACCCACGATTCAGTCTTATTCGCAATCTTGGTCTCACCGCAAAGACCCATCACTTCAGGATCCTTAACCATAGTGGCAACCATGTGGGTTAGCGAATCAGGGAAGACCTTTGTATCTGCATCAACCATCAACATAATTTCGTAAAAGTCCGGCGCAATACCAGTGATTCTCCAAATACCGTTGAAAATCTCGTACTCCAGCTCCGTCATACGATCATCAAACATGACCTTTTGCAAGAAACTCATGAGGATGATTTGAGAATCTCGCTTACCTCTGTTACCAGGCTTGGCTGCATTTGCCTCTGCTGGAGTACCACACTTGGAAATAACCATCATTGGAACTCGTTGCTGTTTAGAGGGATCCATGGTGTTGTCGTCATATTTGTAGAATCCAGAATACACTTTGGCCATGTTGTGACGCTTGGAACCAGAGACCACAGAAACATAAGAATAGGCCTGCACCTGCTCAGGGGGTTCATAGAAATCCTTCATCATGGACAGGGCAATTTCAGGAGTTGACATGTCGTTACCCGCACCCTTGATGATACCATCGCAAATAATCAAAATCAGCTTGTGAGAGTTTGGATAGTCCGTGGTGGCAATCGAGTCCAAAGTAGTTCGCAGACCTTCAACAGATTCAGAGTACGCGGTAACCAAACACATTGTATGAGCCAATGGGAAGCCGAATGGTTGATATCCAGCGGGTGGTTGTGGAACAACATAATCGGGCATGTTTGCTGGTGATGGTGGTTGATCATAATAATCGTCTTGATAATAGGACGAATTATCATCAAGTCCAGCCCCACGATATGACGTATCCGCAGACATGATAGAAGGTTGTCCAGAACGTTGACGGAATGGTGGGTCGGGGGATTCTCCAGCTCCATTAAACATCATCAATGAACCACGTGAATTATTCCCCTGATGATAAATAGAACCACCAGGAGCCAACCGAGATGCTGACGTCATTGGTATCTGGGAACTCATTGTAATGGAATTGGTGTTTCGGTTTGGTGCCCTGTTTCTAAAGAACTTGGAGCTGCGATCCTGGTTATTGTTGGTTCGACGCGGCGGATTTACAGCCTTTTGAACCGGTCCTGGAGTATTGATATCGTTCGACCAATCTTCAATCTGTTGATTGTGGGCTTCAAGCTGCTTTCTATCCATATAAAAGGCACCCAGACGTCCGGATAGGAACCATTTGAAGTAGCAGGCAAACAAAAACTTTATACCAACCAAACCAATAATGAACACCAAAGAAACATACAACACAACTTGAGACGCCAAACAACCAATCTCCATAGTATCAATAAATCCAACTTTGGCAATCTCGTTCAGACATCTAATCAATTGAGCCTCACGGCCACTGGAAAAGTACTGAGAAACATCCACACCTCTGAGGGAATCATTTCGTCGCATCCAATCAAATTCAGCGGGATAAACAACATCTTCAGATTGGATCCACCTAGTCAAGTCCAAGTCAATGACATTACCATTGAAAACAATAAGTCTTCGGGATGAGTTTTTAATGTCTTCCCATTTGAAATAGACCTCACCAGCAACCTTCAAGTCATAGTACACCTTACGAGCATCCATAGACGTATGACAGCCGTATCCCTGATAATGTGGGTGGGTAAAGTTTGGCTCTGTGGTACCATTCTGAGCAAAAGGTTTGCATGGCATATAATACGCCATATTATCCCCGTCATGGGGGATTTGGCTCCCCTCACGAGGAGTCAACAACCCCTTACAATGGCCATTCACATTCTGGAACAAAAACGAAGCATCCATACCACCGGCGTTGACGGGGGGATACAGAATATTAGTACCTCCGTCAATACCAATAGCTTCCGGATGGGTAGACTTGGACAAATCATAAAACCGACCGTTGATAATCAAATAATTGGAAGGGACCTCGTTATTACGCGTTCTCAACACTGTGTTGTGGCAGACAGATGCAGTAAAACCAAAAGTCAAAAAAGCAACAAATGCTGCCACATACAGAATAACGGTAATCAAGCCAATTTTCTCTCTCCACGCCATTTGACGTTCCTTTGTTTTCATGCCAAAAAGCTTCATGACTGGTGCCGGAGCCCAAAACGTAACCAATTTACAGTATGCATGCCACAATGAAGTAGGCTCATCAGGCGTTGCCAACGCCTTTTTCTGAATACCCGCTGGCATTGCTTTCATACCATCGCCGACATTGTCGTTATTGCCGCCGCCTCCAGCACCCTCCCCGGAATCACCGGGAGTCAACGTAGCACTGGACTGAGCAGCCGCGTCGTTGGTAGTTAAGGGAGCAGTGGGAGATGTAGGATGGCCAGCCATGTTTTGAGGACCGTAATCCATAGAGGTGTGATAACCACCAACCTCGTCATTCAGACCATATACATTTCTCCCCCCTCTAGCATCATAGTCTGAGGGTTCACTAGTCTCCTCGTCAATCCTCTCTCGGGGAATCTCAGACATAGGAATCATACCCTCCTGAGGATCATTGCCCGTGGATGACGGGTAAACATTAATTCTGTCCGCCTGTTGAGCCGCCTTCTGAGTATAATGATACTGTCTATGGCCAGGCTCTATTCGCGATCGTTCCGGTCTAATCAACGACCGCTTTCTACTAAACTCTGCGTGCTGAGGCTGATTCGCCTCCTCGTCAAACGCCTGATAATCATTAGGCTTCCGCTGGGAGCCAGATCTCTCCACTAAAACCCAAGAGTTAGTAAGACCATCTCACAAAACAGCCAATAAACCACTCACTTGTTTACAGATGTGTATCGCTTCCGTGAATAATTTTTTTATTGTTTCCTTGCTAGCAAAAAAATCTAGCAATAGGGACCACACAAGAAAATAAACGTCGGTTTCCTTATTCAAAAAAGGGCGTGTCCCATGCAGAAACTCAAGGAAAAAAAATTAAATCTCGTGCCTAGCAGTGGCTCGACAGTCAGATAAGCGAAGGACTAGAAGCAAAAAGGACGACAAGCCAAGAAGAAATCCAAAAGCGAGTGTGTATCTCCAACTGTACGTTGTAAGGCAAAACGTGGGTAAAGATGATGTTTAGTCCCGGTGCGCGGATCGGCAAGTAAAGAAAAAAAATCAACAAAAATATAAAAATAGGCCTTCCTGTGCGGCTCAATCATCAAAGAAAAGTCCTCCTAACTACCCACCACGTAGCATCTACGTAAGCATTTCATGCACACCACATGCATCTTGTCCAGGCAGTGCTTTTCCCCTGTCCACAACGCCTCCACAGAGACCCTCTTGATATCTACATGAGATGTACCCCAAATATAAAATTCACTTCTTGAACTTAAACCCAACCAAAATTTGGGTTAATCCCGTGGTACCCCTTACGGTAACCCTCTGTCTCAAACAGGCTATTCATCAGTCGATCTATGTATTTGGCATCAACAAACATCCGCCTACCGATCCTTCACCATTTACAGTAATCAGCACTCCAACCGCCAGCCCGCTCGCTGTCCCTTGCAGCACATGAAACGTGTTAACGGGCCTAGCATTCACCGGTCACTCTCGCCTAGCCATTTTTGTTCTTTTTAAAAAAAGAATCAAAAACATTGGCTCTGCGAGGCTACATCGCGTTTTGAAGGGAATGTTGCTCCACTCGCTTAGCCATTTTGTTCTTTTTAAAAAAAGAACCAAAAACATTAGCTCTGCGAGGCTTCAACTCGTTGTCTCTGTAACCTGTAACTACAAATTGTCCGTATTGTTCTTTTTAAAAAAAGAACCAAAAACATTAGCTCTGCGAGGCTTCAACTCGTTGTCCCTGTGACTACGAAGTGTGTGTGTTGTTCAATTAAATTTGGAAGGATTGTCCTAAAAAAAAAAAAAAAAAGGTTCTTCTAAAACGAACAATTCTTTCAAAGCTTATTGAACAACACACGCAGTTTGCAGTGACAGGGGCAAGGAATTGAAGTCTCGCAGAGCTAGTTTTTTCGGTCTTTTTTAAAGAAGGACAATCCTTCCGCAGTTAATTGAACAACACACACTTCATAGTCACAGAGACAACGAGTTGAAGCCTCGCAGAGCTAATGTTTTTGGTTCTTTTTTTTTTAAAAAGAACAATCCTTCCAAAGTTAATTGCACAACACACACTTCGTAGTCACAGGGGCAACGAGTTGAAGCCCCGCAGAGCTAACGTTTTTGGTTCTTTTTTTTAAAAAGAACAATACGGACAATTTGTAGTTACAGGTCACAGAGACAACGAGTTGAAGCCTCGCAGAGCCAATGTTTTTGGTTCTTTTTTTAAAAAGAACAATACGGGCAATTTGTAGTCGCAGGGACAATTGAGTTGAAGCCTCATTATCGTAAAGATAATGTATCCAGGGGGTCTGGGGGTCTAGGAATTTAGCTTAGTAAGATCCGAGTATCCGTGAAACATTTTTGTCGGGTCGGCGTTGCCCACGCTTACGTAAGTGGTGGAGTTGGGATGGGTTTCCTGACAGGTCAACTTTGCTCGTTTGCTTGAGCAATTGTCTAGATTGCGGGATGTAGGTTATATAAATGGCGTGACTTGGGGTATTGTAAATTGTATAGTGAAAAATGACATCTGCTACAGTTAAGCTTCCGACTGGCGAAAAGTATGAGCAGCCGACCGGTCTGTTCATCAACAACGAGTTTGTAAAGTCGAGCAGCGGAAAGACGTTTGGCGTGGAAAATCCGTCGACTGAGGAGCATATCGTTGATGTGTCTGAAGCTGAGGAGGAGGATGTGAATAAGGCAGTTGACATTGCGGAGAAGGCGTTTGAGAGTTGGGGAATTGCTGACACAAAGTACCGAGGTAACCTATTGCTGAAGCTTGCCGATAAGGTGGAAGAGCATGCAGATAGGCTAGCCGCAATTGAATCGATGGATAACGGAAAATCGTTGTCAATGGCCAAGGGTGATATTGGCCTTGTGGTGGACGTTCTGCGTAACTATGGTGGATGGGCTGATAAGATCTATGGTGATGTCGTCGAAACTGACGAATCTCATTTCACATACACCAGGAAGGAGCCCATTGGTGTTTGTGGGCAGATCATTCCATGGAACTTCCCATTGTTGATGTGGTCATGGAAGATTGCACCAGCGTTGTGCACTGGCAACACGGTGGTGTTGAAAACGGCAGAATCTACACCTCTGTCTGCGCTTTATGCTTGCCAATTGGTCAAGGAAGTAGGATTCCCACCTGGTGTGTTGAACGTTGTTTCCGGCTTTGGCAAGACTGGCCAATTGATCTCCTCCCACATGAAGATCAAGAAGGTCGCCTTCACTGGTTCCACGGCCAGCGGCAGACATATCATGAAGTCTGCAGCCATGTCCAATGTTAAGAAGGTTACCCTGGAACTGGGTGGCAAATCGCCAAACATTGTCTTTGCAGATGCAGACCTGGAAAAGGCTGCAAACATTGTTCATGCCGGCATCTTCTACAATTCTGGTGAAGTCTGTTCTGCTGGCTCCAGAATCTACGTCCAAGAGGACGTGTACGACAAGTTTGTTGAACTGTTCAAAGCCAAAGCTGAAGCCACAAAGGTTGGTGATCCGTTCGAAAAATCAACTTACTATGGCCCTCAGACCTCCAAAGCACAGATGGACAGGGTCCTCAATTACATCCACGACGGAATCAAGGCCGGTGCAAAGGTCCTGACCGGTGGCGAACGACTCAACAGAAAGGGTTACTACATCCAACCGACAGTATTCTCAGACGTCACTGAAGACATGACAATTGTGCGTGAGGAGATCTTCGGCCCAGTTGTCACAATCACCAAATTCAAGACTATCGATGACGTTCTCCGTATGTCACACGACACTGAATACGGCTTGGCCGCAGGAATTCACACATCCGATACCTCTCGTGCCATCCGAGTCGCTAACAGACTGCGTGCAGGAACAGTCTGGGTAAACACTTTCAATGACTTCCACCACCAAGTCCCCTTCGGCGGCTACGGACAATCAGGCATCGGAAGAGAACTCGGAAAAGAGGTCCTCGACAACTACGTCCAAACAAAGGCCGTAAGAATGTCCCTCGAAGAACGTACCAAATAATTTAACCTATACCCTGTAAATTAGTATATCCCGTTGGCCTGTTTTTTTCTCCACAACTTGTGCTGATCGAGCGACCAACCCCAGAACTTCTCCGGTAAACATGGTTCGAGCTCCCGTTAGAGTTTTACAGGGGCCAGCCCTATGCTCCCCCTGGCTCTGCGAGGCTTCAACCAATAGAAGAGTGGAAAGCGACCCATAGCTTCGAGCGAAGCGAGCCCAGGGGGTCTGAGGGCATGCCCCCAGTAACTAGTTCTGGGTTAGGTTTGCAGGGGGGCCAGCCCCCCGCACCCCCGTGGCTCTGCGAGGCTTCAACGAACAGAAGAATGGAAAGCCACCCATAGCTTCGAGCGGAGCGAGCCCAGGGGGTCTGGGGGCATGCCCCCAGGAGCAGCCTAAACAGGCGTTGTAAGAACAGTCTACGAACCCGACCCAGGCGTACAACTGGGGGTGTCTTCAATGTGGGGACTAGTTAGTCGATAAGAATAATTAATTAGGCGATGTCTGGATAATATAGGACATACTCCTTTTTAATTTTGGACCACGAGGAGGGGTCGAAGAAGATGTACTGGCCCTTTTCGGTTTGATGAGTCTGTGGGACGGGCTCTCGGTAGGGGTCCTTCGTTAGCCATAGCTTGAGTTCCTTGTGGAAGCGCCAATTACGGTTGGTGAGTTCTATTGACGCGGCTTCTTGCATGGTGTCACGTGGCATCGTGTAGAAGATGTAAAACAGCGTCTCGTCCGTTAAGTTTTGAATCTTTTGTTGCTGTGGTGCAGCCGATGGAACATCGTAGCATTCCGGTAGCTTGAACTCTGGTTCCGGTTTGTATTTGGACGTTTCGACCCAGGGGGAGGCAAATGTTCGTGAGAGGGGTTCATTAGTTGGGTTAAAGTCGAGACCGAGGGTTGTCAGGTCATTTCCAATCGCCACGGTTGTTTGGTCGTTGTTTTCCATCCGTATGACGCCCATGAGTCCGTTCATGCCGTACTTGTTCAAATCGTTAGCGGGGCCCGTGCTAGTGGTAGTCGCAGTGGCCGTGGCAGTGGCTGGTGAGGCCGATCGTGGAGTCTTGTTCCCAGGCAACGCAGGGAAGTCTTCCGCTAGTCCAGGCGGCGCAGGTGACTGTGTGTTACTTCCTCGAGGGAAAATCGTAGAACCGCCAGAACCCAAGGCTGGGAAGTCATTGATATCTAACGACGCAGAGCCAGCCTGCTGTTGTTGAGCAGCATGCGCACTGTTGCTCACAGCCTGTGCAAACGACGCCGGTCGTGTCATGGTCTGCGCTGGCTGTCCCCATATCTGCCCGTTCGCTAAATACTGTTAGTAAATTGCCTAAACTTCAACCCAACGCATTTAACAAATGTCGCATGCTGAATTCTTCTTTTTCTAGAAAAAGAAGCAAAAAGCACAAGCATATGGGATTGGACAAGTTGTGCTATTATGGCCAGCAAAATTGTGTAGGAAATGAAGTAAGACCATGAAAGGTTATGGGTAATGGTTCTTTCTTCTATTCGTTGAAGCCTCGCAGAGCCACGGGGGTGCAGGGGGCTGGCCCCGGCAAACAGAACCCAGAACGAGTGGTTTCTGGAGGTGGGAGTCTGGCTAGCCGAATAGTACGCCAATCACAGGATACCTCTCCCATAAAGCAATCAGAAATGACTTCTATCCAAGTCAAGCCTGATATGCAATCTAACGGCAGCTTCTCTTAGAGAAAATGAACGTCTGATCTGGACACTTCGTTACCCTCAGCTGCATCTTCTTTCTTCCAGAGAAATGTATATACAATCCCCTTGAGATTGAATTGAAGCAACTTCAGTAATGAAACGCGTAGCAACGGATGTATGTGTTTTTCTTTCCCTAACACGTTACCAAAAACCAAAGCTCCACGATTTTCAGAACCAATTGCTGAGTAGGTCTGAACTCAACTCCGATCACCATAAAGTGAGTACAGGTGTCATGAGGTATGCTCCATTAAAAATTCCTCTGTAGACAGTGTATACGTTGGTTTCAAACTGTTGATGGTATACTTACCAGGTCTTGTTGGCGGGGGTGGCATTCGAGGGGCTCCTGCAGGCTGAGAGGCAGCTCGTTGAGATATAGGCGAGTTTGTTCCACCTAATGGCCTTGGTGCTCCTGGTACTAGAAGAGAAGCGTCAGCTGAGCTCCAAAAGATCGTTAGGCACGACTTACCTTGTCTATTCATCGTTCTTTATACGGCTTACTGCAACTATTAGCGCTGTTGTGATTTACTCTTCCCTCCGTCTTCTTCATCCCAACCCTAACCCACTGTACATGCATGCATGCACAAGATGGTCCACGATGTATCTGAGCTTCTAATGGCCAAGATGATTGTTTCCCTTTTGATATGGAACGGAAATTCGATGTAGGTGCTCTTCTTTTTCCGGAAAAAGAAGCAAAAAGCGTTGCTCCGCATCGCGGAAGGTATATTCTAACCCAAATCTCGGCGAAGCCGACCCAGGGGGTCTGGGGGCATGCCCCCAGAAAACACTCATTTTACTTATTAAAAACCAAGTCTATGCAATATCCTTTTTGGTTTTAGGTAAAGTTGTAAAAAGCGTTGTTCCACTTTGGGGAAGATATAGATGGATCCATTGATCTGATAATTTTGATGTGCGGCTGTGCAAGAATAAATTTTGATGTATGTTCCCAGGCTTTATCGGTAGATAACTTTTCATAGAAATGGGTGAACGAGGAGCCAACATTATAATTACGGGAACTCCTGGGACAGGGAAATCGAGCCATGCGGCTATGCTTGCGGAAAGGTTGTCTGATATGAAGTTGATGACAATGAACGAAGTTGCAAAGGAGCGAGATTGTGTCACAGGTTTTGACGAGGAGAGGAATAGTGCAATTGTAGACGAGGACCGTTTGGTAGATGCGATTGAAGATGATCTGAAGAAAGGTGGATATATAATCGACTGGCATGTGTGCGATATATTCCCTGAGGACCTAATCGACCTCGTCATTGTGTTGCGATCAGATACTGAGAAATTGTACGACCGTCTAAAGAAACGACAGTATTCGCAGGAAAAGCTCGATGAAAACCTCGACGTCGAGATCATGCAGGTAATTCTCGACGATGCCCAGTCAGCATATGACAGCAACATTGTCATCGAGTTGCAAAGTAACGAAATTGAAGATATGGAATCGAACATCGACCGAATTGTCGCATGGAAAGAACAATGGGAAAAGGATAATGAGTAATGACTCTATTTAATTTCATAGACAAAGCAATTCAACTCCCTAGACTGTTATCAAGGGACTGCTTCTGCTACTTCAACTGGTTTGTTCTTTTTCAAAAAAGAACCAAAAACATTATCTCTGCGAGGCTTAATCGGAGAGGCCCACAATTGCTTCTTCTACTTCAACTGGTTTGTTCTTTTTAGAAAAAGAACCAAAAACATTAGCTCTGCGAGGCTTGATCTGAGAGAAGAGACCTACCGTTGCTTCTGCTACTTTAACTGGTTTGTTCTTTTTCAAAAAAGAACACATTAGCTCTGCGAGGCTTGATCAGAGAGACCTACCATTGCTTCTGCTACTTCCACTGGTTTGTTCTTTTTCAGAAGAGAACCAAGTACATTATCTCTGCGGGCTTGATCGGAGAGGCCTATCCCTTGTCCTGATACCAAGACAAGCCTTTCGCTTCTCTTGAATAAACAGATTTCGCGAAGCGGAACAACGCTTTTTGCTTCTTTTTCTGGAAAAAGAAGAACACCTCCACCAACGAGGAGTATCACGGGTTACAAAAACGCTTCAATTACATTTAATTCTTCTTCAGGAAGTCATCAATACCCTGGAAAACATATTGAACTGCTTTGAGAGTCTCCCAATGGGTGTTGTAGAGATGGTTTGGTGCAAGACGGATGACGTCTGGCTGGCGCTCATCGCCAATGACTCCATGGTCTTCGAGGTACTTGAAGACGTGCTGCATGAGTCCCTTGCCCAATGGAAGGAAGAGAACAGACAGTTGAGCGCCACGCGACTCTGGGTCTAGAGGAGTGATGATAGTGAATTTGGGGTCTTTAATATTGTCATAGCCGTGACTCTTCTCCACTGGGACATAATAAGAGGATTGGGTTAGTAGTTGCTCCATATAACCAGTCATACTGAGTGACTTTTCTCGCAATGGCCCCATGCCACCGGCCTTGCTAAAGAGTTTGAGTGATTCTGCCAAACAAGCCACGTTGAGGACAGATGGATTAGACATCTTGTAACCGCTGGCTCCTGGAACAGGATCAAACTCATTCGCCATATTGAATCGGGTCTCTGGGTTGTTTCCCCACCAACCAGCGAGTCGTGGCCGGTTGTCCTTTTCATGTTTGGAATGAAGGAACAGACCTCCAATGGCACCTGGGCCAGAATTGAGGTATTTGTAGGTGCAGAAGACTGCAAAGTCGACATCCCAATCATGGAGCTTCAATGGGACGTTACCAACTGCATGAGCCAAGTCCCAGCCAACTACGCATCCCTTCGCTTTCGCGGCTTTGGTGATTTCTGGAATGTCAAAAAGCTGACCAGTATAATATTGAATGCCGGAGAAGATAACGACTGCAATCTTATCACCCTCTTTCTCAATCACATCCAAAATATCCTCCTTTCGCAGAGTGAACTCACCATCACGTGGGGAAAGGGGCATTAATGCGTCTTCAATGGAAAAACCATGAAGCTTTGCCTGTCCCTGAAAGGCATAAGTGTCAGAGGGGAAGGCCTTGTTCTCAAACAGAATCTTGTATCTATCCTTCGTTGGCTTGTAAAACGAGGACATCATGGAATGGAGATTACCAGTCAATGTGTTCATAATTGCCACCTCTGACGCATCCTTGGCCCCCACAATATCCTTCAGATATGCATTCAAAGGTACATCACAGTCGACCCATCCGTGAGAAGTTGGGTGGTTGAAATGAGACACCACAGCACGGCCTTTCCAAGCTTCTAGCTCATTCTGAACAGCATTCTCAGTAGCCTTTGGCATCAGACCCAAAGAATTGCCACAGAAATAGAACCCCTGTTCCTCCTTCTTGTCTTCCCCCACTGGACATCCAAGAGACCCTAAAGTCGGGACAAAAAACTCGTCCCGGTAGGTAGGAAACTTCTCGTCAAGTGACTTTGCATACTCTTCAGTGTCAATACCAGACATTATGAATGTTGTATATTCTATAACAAGCCCTTCCTTCCTTAGCGGTAATAATCCACACTTTATAGTGAGCCAGAGTGGGGATCGGCTACTACGCCGACGCGACGATCCTTTCGTGCATGTATGCATCTAGCACATCCCCCTGCTTCCTGTACACTCATCCGCCAATACACTAAATGGCGGTCCGCTGCACATAGAACACCCCGTCGCTATCACAAATATCCCGTCTCTAAACCCAGCATCCTTCCGTCGCACATTTCACGTCTCCGTCGCATACTCCACATCTCTCCGTCGCGTATTTCCTTCTAGCACCTTCCAGCCGTCGCGTATTTTTTGTCCCGTCGCATATTATTTTAAGTTCGATATCTATCCGTCGCTTGCGCTTATTTAAGCTATATACATGCATGCTGACCCACTAGTACTCGAAGTCTATAGCTAGAAACTAGTACTTGGCCATAGCATAGGCAATTAAGCGTATACGTACTATATATCGCATTTGTATCGACATTGAACGTTAACTACAACAGATTACCTCTATGAATATATAAAGCGAGCCAGTCTCCAACTGTAAACGCATCGAATCGAACCGATGAATTCATGAACAGTTAGCCTATATTAGACGGGTGCTGGCTCTTCAGTGGGGACCTTTCCTAACCCAGATGTTGTTTTCTCCGGGCAAGTCCTCACACACTCTGGACCCGCTTCTCTCGAGACAGGGATAGTGTTCGACTCTTTCTATCCATTAGATCTATGCAGACCTATGATAGTGCACGGTCTGTGCTCTGAAATTCTAACCAAGAATTGGTTTGTTTCTGGGGGCACGCCCCCAGACCCCCTGGGCTCGCTTCGCTCGAATTTATGGGTAGTGCTCAGTTCTTTCTACTCGTTGAAGGCTCGCAGAGCCACGGTGTACCGGGGGCTGTCCCCCTGCAAAAGCTAACCCACTCGTAGGTTTTCTGGGGGCTCGCCCCCAGACCCCCTGGGCTCGCTTCGCTCGAATTTATGGGTAGTGTTCAGTTGTTTCTATTCGTTGTAGCTTCGCAGAGCCACGGGGGTGCAGGGGGCTGGCCCCCTGCAAAACCTAGCCCACTCGTAGGTTTTCTAGGCTTGCACCCAGGCCTCTAGGGCTTCACTCGGATTTATGGGTAGTGTTCAGTTGCTTCTATTTGTTGAAGCCTCGCAGAGCCACGGGACTGCAGGGGGTTGGCCCCCTGCAACTCTACATTTAACTAGTACAAAGTTAGGATTAACCCAAAAAAGGAATGTTGCCGATTGGGTCCGATGAGCCGCAGGAGCTGCCGATTAATACTGGGGAAGACATAGCTCTGTTTAGCCCTACAAAGTATATTAGACGCCAATCATCAAAAGTGAACTGAGAACCGCTATTGGGTTGATACTTGATGATGATGGATGAAGAGGAAGAACAGACTAGTTCTATTTTGTCAAATGAGGCAAGCGCTTCACCATTTAGAGGTGGATTGATCTCGCCCAACTCAAGCATTGATACTACAGAAAACCAAACATCTTCTGAGTTTAAAAATAATGGATTAAGAGCGTTGTGTGTTGCTATTGACATCTCTAGTCATGCTAATGATCACATGAAGAGGCCATTATTTGTGTCGCCTCTGCATGTGTTTCCTGACGGTGATCCAGCTACACGACAGGTTGCCAGAACGATGGATTACCCTGCATCAGAAGCCTCATTTAGCTTTAGCAAGGGATTTGTGTTTGAAGAACCGGCTCTGCCACCACCAAGGCCAGTCGATGAATACTCACTTAGTTCACTTTCTCCGTGTACAGACGATGATGATGATGAGAGCGATGAGTGCTTCAAGCATCCATATTCTCACGAGGAGTTCTCTCCTATCAGTGAGGAAGATGATAATGAGGGTCCTGCTCATGACTCTGCTATTGCTATTGACAATAACCCGATCAGCTTAAAGACATTCCCACAAATACTCGAAACTGTCGCTAAAAAGGATCCCCTATACACTGCCACCCACGGAAAGCAAGTCATAGAAATAGACGATGACGACGATAAAGAATATGGTTGTCAGGGCAGTAAAGATAGCTCAGATTCAGATTTTATTCAATCTCCACGAAAACAAGCCCGCAAACACAATACCAATAAAAAAACAGCCTCTGCTAGAAGACAACAACAGAAGAAAAGCTACTCATCAAAATATACTCGACATGCTACCTTACCAAGAAGCAAAAATGGGTGCTGGACTTGTAGATGCCGACGCAAGAAGTGTGATGAGACCAAGCCCAGTTGTCGAACTTGTATCAATCTTGGCGTCCCTTGTGCCGGTTATTCCGAAGAAAGGCCAGAATTTATGGTGGACCCTAAAGCGAGTCTGGAATACCGAAGCGAGATTTCACGAATAATCCGAGAACAAAAAAACAAAGCCAACGACAAACGTGTAAACTAGCTATCAGCGACAGATCCCTCTAGCGACCTCCTTGACATTTCTTCATCACTTACTGACAAATCAATGCAATCTACCTTATCTACTTAGTCACCATGAATTATTTATGTTATTCCTCATAAGCCTTTACTTCCGGATCCTCCAAATCCGAGATGAGGGGCAGAGCGGAACCAGTGTGAGCTACTACTCATATTATACTTTGCAAAGATCTACTATAAGGCGTGAGGTGAGTATGCAGTATCCTCTAGCTTACTTCACTTCGGCATAGTAGAACGAACTAACGCTTTTGCTTCTTTTCTGGAAAAGAAGATCATCAGATTGACAAATTTGGTTGTTTCTTTACAGGAGAGCATGGAATAGATTTTTAAAATAAAACCTGTATTGTAGCTAAAAGAATTAATTTAGTTGGCTACTTTGACTTCATTTAGAGTTCTTTGTTGGATACCTCCGTTGCCTGGGAGACATGAGGACCCCATAAGGAAATTGTCCACCCGTCGCGCGCATTGACGACCTTCTTGAATACCCCAGACAATTAAAGACTGTCCTCTACGGCAGTCACCAGCTGCAAAGACGTTGTCCTCCACCTGGTAAGAACCCACTGTCTGAATGTTTCCTCTAGCATCACGATTAACTTCAAGATTCTGCGCCTCAGGGCCAACGAACCCCATCGACAGCAATACAACATCGGCTGGGAAGAATTCAGTGGAGTTGGGGATTTCGGACATTTGCCAGGCTCCAGATTCAGACTTTCTCCATTCAACTCTAACTGTGTTGATGCCTTTAACGTTTCCAGCTTCATCACCGACAAATTCCTTGGACAAGATGCAGTACTCTCTTGGGTCGCGTCCATAATGCTCAGCAACTTCAGAGTGACCATAATCGATACGGAAGATTCTCGGCCACTGTGGCCATGGATTGTCCTTGGCTCTAGTTGCTGGCGGTTGTGGCAAAAGTTCAAAGTTGATGACAGACTTAGCGCCATGGCGAACAGAAGTACCGAGACAGTCATTGCCCGTATCGCCACCTCCAATAACGATTACATTCTTTCCTCTGATAAGCTCTTCGACTTCTTGCAGGCGATCCTCCAAAAGGGCCTTAGTGTTCCATTCAAGAAGTTGCATTGCAAACATAATGTTGTTGAGTTCTCTTCCCGGGATCTTGAGATCTCTTGGAATGGTAGATCCCACGGCAAAGATTGTGGCATCGTTGATGCTGCGTAGTTCGTCTACGCTCACATCTTCACCGACAGTGGTGTTGGTAATGAACTGAACACCTTCATCTTTCAACAGATTGACTCTTCGATCAACAACTCGCTTGTCCAACTTCATGTTTGGGATACCATACATGAGCAAGCCGCCAACACGATCAGCCCTTTCATAGACAGTGACGCTGTGTCCAGCTCTGTTTAATTGGTCAGCAGCAGCTAGACCAGCAGGACCGGACCCAATGATTGCAACAGATTTACCGGTACGCACAGTGGGTGGCTTTGGTACAATCCAACCCTGTTCCCATCCGTAGTCAATAATGGCACATTCAACCGATTTGATACCAACGGGATCCTCGTTGATCCCCAAAACACATGCACCTTCGCATGGAGCTGGACAAACACGACCAGTGAATTCCGGGAAGTTGTTTGTCATAAGCAGACGCTGAAGAGCTTCGTACCATTTATCCTGGAACACAAGTTCGTTCCACTTTGGAATGACGTTGGAAATTGGACACCCGCTGTCAGATTGGCAGAAGGGAACACCACAATCCATGCAGCGAGCAGTTTGATACTTCAAATCATCCTTGGTCAATCTGCTCGACAATTCCTTCCAATCCTTCGTTCGGCTCTTTGTAGTCCTGTACTTTTCACCCCTTCGTTTATACTTCATGAAACCAACTTTTTTATCAAGGATCTTCACCTTCTTCTCCTCCGCCTTTGGATCCATGACAGTGTCCTCCAGATCTTGAACTTTTGGTTCATGCCCCTTCTTGAGGGCTGGCGAAGGTTCTGATTGGGGTGTTGATGGCCTTGAGTTTAGCTTCTTGATATCTCCATTAGTAACATCGCTTTCTGGATCCTCTTTGATATGGTCCATAAAACCGTTGAGCTCATTTTTCTTGGCCTCTTCAAGCTTAGCCTGTTCGGCTTCCAAAACCTTCTTGTAATCAAGAGGCATCACCTTAACAAAACGTGGCAAAACGTGGTTAAAGTCAGTTAGGAGTCGATCAGCAAGTTCAGACCCGGTATAATAACGATGCTCTTCAATGAGGCCTCTGACAAAAGCAATTTCAGTTGGATCGGTAATCTGACCAAGTTCAACCATTTCAGCGTTGACCTTGGAAGAAAACTCTTGAGCAATATCCAAAACATAAGCAATACCACCAGACATACCAGCAGCAAAGTTCCGACCAGTCGAACCCAAGATGACAACTCGACCACCGGTCATGTATTCGCAACCATGATCGCCACATCCTTCTACAACGGCAGTTGCACCAGAGTTACGAACCGCAAATCGCTCAGCTGCAACTCCACGGAAAAAGCATTTTCCAGTAATGGCGCCATAAAGACAAGTGTTTCCGATAATAATGTTCTCTTCCGCTTTGAACTCCGATTCTCTTGGCGGGTAGATGACTATGCGGCCTCCGGAAAGCCCTTTTCCAACATAGTCATTTGCATCACCCTCAAGCTCAAGGGTGACCCCGGGAGCTAAGAAAGCACCAAATGATTGCCCAGCAGAACCAACAATGTTCACATGAACTGTATCATCAGGTAATCCCTTTTCTCCAAACCGCTTAGAAATGCGGTAGGACAATGTACTTCCAACTGACCGATCCGTATTGATTATTTCACAATCAATCTTAGCTGGTAGCCCTTTCTCCAGAGTGATCTCAGCCTCATCAACCAACTTGTTATCCAATCTGTGATGCAAACTGTGATCTTGTTTTCGGACACATCGAGTGGCAACACCAGGTCTCAACGTGTGGGCAGGAGTCAAAATTGGGGTGAGATCCAAATTTGCGGTCTTTTCATTGCGCAGATCATCTCTGACAACAAGCTTTTCAGCTCTTCCAACCATTTCATTGATCGTGCGGAACCCCAGCCGAGCCATAATATCACGGAGTTCATTTGCAATATAATAGAAAAAGTTGATGACATGTTCGGGAGTCCCTGTGAACTTCTTTCGCAACTCTGGGTCCTGGGTCGCAATACCAACAGGACAGGTGTTCAGATGGCACTTGCGCATCATGATACATCCCATAGCAATCAATGGCGTAGTGGCAAATCCCCACTCTTCAGCACCGAGCAGGCAGGCAATTGCAATATCACGGCCGGTTCTAATTTGACCATCGGTCTGAACAACCACTCGACCTCTCAAATCGTTCAAGACTAACGTTTGGTGTGTCTCAGCAACACCAAGTTCCCAAGGTAGACCCGCATATTTGATTCCAGTCCATCTCGATGCACCAGTACCACCGTCATGACTTGATACAAGAATGTGATCAGCTTTTGCTTTGGCAACTCCTGAGGCGACAATACCAACACCCACTTCAGACACGAGTTTAACAGAAACTCTTGAACGAGGGTTGGAACACTTTAAATCATAAATGAGCTGTTTCAAATCCTCGATAGAATAAATGTCGTGATGAGGTGGAGGTGAAATCAAGCCAACACCAGCAGTAGAATGTCTGGTCTTTGCAATGGACTTGGAGACCTTGTGCCCTGGAAGTTCACCACCCTCTCCTGGCTTCGCGCCTTGTGCCATCTTGATCTGGAGTTCATCGGCATCAGAAAGATAATGAGAAGTGACTCCAAAACGTCCAGAAGCAATCTGTTTAATGGCAGAACGCATGGTATCACCTTTTTCATTGACATAGGACCTTTCTGCATCCTCACCACCTTCCCCCGTGTTGGATTTACCACCTAGTCTGTTCATTGCAACGGCCAACGTGGAATGGCTCTCCATGGAAATGGAGCCATACGACATGGCGCCGGTGCAGAATCGACGAACAATCTCTGTCCACGGTTCAACCTGATCAATTGGAACCGCTGTAGAGTTGTCGAAATCAAAGTCCAACAATCCCCGCAACGTGGTATTTTTTGAGGCCTCGTATTCCTTCTTGGCGTATTCTTCATAAGCCCGTTCATTTTTGTTTCTGACAGCGTCTTGAATGTTGGCAATTGCTGCCGGTTCGTTCATATGCGCGTCACCGCCATCTCTCCAATGATACTCACCACTTTCAGGCAGACCAACGGGTTTAACAGTCTCCCTTGAAGGGTAAGCTCGGTCATGCATGAGCAAAGCATCCTTTGCAATGTGGTCAAATGAAATGCCTTGGATTCTAGAAGCAGTTCCAGCAAAACATTTATCAACAACAGAGTTATCAATTCCAAGGATTTCAAAAATTTGTGCACCTTTGTAAGAAGCAAGAGTGGAAATCCCCATCTTTGACATGACCTTAAGTATCCCACCGTCAACGGAATGCTTATAGTTTTCAACCACGGTGTCGTCATCGAGGTCACCCTTCAACAGCCCTTCTCTGTTCATTTTAATAAGCGTTTCCATGCAAAGATATGGATTAACAGCGTCAGCACCATATCCAACCAGTACACAAATATGATGAACCTCCCTGGCTTCAGCAGTCTCGACAATGATTGCTACCCTGGAGCGTTGTTTTTGTCTGACCAAATGGTGATGCACGGCACCGGTTGCAAGCAGGGCAGAAACCGCCAGTCTGTTGGATGAAGCATTTCTATCAGAGAGAATGATAATCTTGTTCTCTTGAGCAATTGCCTCAGAAGCTTCAAGGCAGATTCTGTCCAATGTCTCCGTATAACCTGCCACTCCGTTAGATTTGTCATAGGTGATGTCTATTCTGTTGATTGTCCAGGAAGGGTAGTGCTTTGGGAGATGAGACAGGGAGGCAAATTCTTCCATTGTCAGCACTGGAGACTTGAGGAGAAGTCGTCCGCATTGAGATGCATTCATTTCTAACATGTTTCCCTGAGGGCCGACAGGGCATTCCAGTGACATGACAACAGCCTCACGAATCGGGTCAATTGGAGGGTTGGTGACTTGAGCAAAGAGCTGACGGAAATACTCATATATAACTCTTGGTTGGTTTGCTAAACATGCCAATGGACCATCATTGCCCATGGATCCAAGAGCTTCCTTTCCGTCAGTCGCCATTGGGGCTAGGATCAAACTGATCTGCTCAAAGGTATATCCAAATGCAAACAAGCGGGGATCCGATTGAATTTTCAATGTATCATCAATCTGTGGTTTTAGTTGATGCAAACTAGCCTTTCTTTCAATCCGCTCAAAAAGCTCTGGGAAAGTAACCAGGTTGCCATGGAGCCATGTCTTGAAGTCAAACCTTGATGAAACTTTCTGCTTGAGCTCTTTGTCATCAACAATTTTACCCTCCTTTGTATCCACCAACAGCATGCGGCCGGGTTTGAGACGGCCTTTCTGAATGACCTTTTGCGGCTCAATAAGCATAACACCAACTTCAGAAGCACAAATCATACGGTCATCATCTGTGACGTAGTAACGGCAAGGACGCAGCCCATTCCTATCCAAATTTGCACCACAGTAACGTCCATCGGCAAAGGTGAACAGTGCTGGCCCATCCCAAGGTTCCATCAAACAAGCTGCCCATTCATAAAAGGCCCTCTTGTTAGGATCCATGTCATTATTGTTTTGCCAAGCTTCTGGAATCATCATCATAATGGCCTCTGGAAGAGAAAGAACACCGTTGATAACAAGAAGTTCCAACACATTATCAAACGCCGCTGAATCAGAACCACCTTCCTCGATAATTGGGTAAAGACGATCAAGATCATCTCCAAAAAGTGAAGACTTCATTAGTCCTTCTTTTGCACGCATCCAATTCTTGTTGCCTCTCAACGTGTTGATTTCACCATTGTGAGCCGCCCATCGTAGTGGCTGTGCTCTATCCCAAGAGGGGAACGTGTTGGTTGAAAATCGTGAATGCACTAATGCAAAATGGCCCTCATAATCAACATTTACCAAGTCATAATAATATTCATAGACTTGGAGAGGGGCAAGCTGGCCCTTGTACACAATGTTCTTATTAGAAAGGGAACAGATGTAGAACCAGTTATGGATACCAATGGTATGTGTAGCCTGCTTTCTCAAAACGTACAATTGGCGCTCAAACCGCTTTTCAAACTTTTCATCAAACACTTCAGAATCCGTCAACTCTGGACTTTTTCCGGATCCATACGACGCCTCCAAAACCACAAGTGGTTGTAAAATCAATGGCTCTCGAGACAATGCTGCAGGCCCCAAAATGGAAGAATCTCTAGGCACGTTTCTCCAGCCAAGGACTCTCAAACCAAGTGACTCAGCAATACGCTCAAACGTGGCCTTCGATTCAACGAGAATCTCATCATCAGCTTTGAAAAAGACATTTCCCACCGCGTACTGACCAATAGGAGGCACTATGAAATCATTCTCCCGTTCAAACTCCTTGATCACAAACTTGTGGGGGATAGAAGTCATAACACCAGCACCATCACCATCACGAGCATCGGATCCCACAGCACCTCTGTGTGTCATATTGCAAAGCAAGTTCTTTGCATCAGAAACAATTTTGTGAGAAACTTTACCCTTAATATGGCATGAAAAGCCAACACCACAAGCATCCTTCTCATACTCTGGGTCATACAACCCCTGCTTAACTGGAAGAGTTCCGGCCCAAGACCTGTTCTCAGCGGTCTCCTGATAACAGTACGGGGTATATTCTTCACTCATTCTAAATGCACCTGTTAGTAAACACTTCAATAAAACAAAACCCCTAGCCATTAATTATTCGCCCAACAAAACAGAACATGGAGCCCAAACCGTTATTTTCTTTCGTAAATCCTAACCCAGTCGTTTTTTCTGGGGGCACGCCCCCAGACCCCCAGGGCTCGCTTCGCTCGAAGCTATGGGTAGTGTTTCTATTCCTTCTATTCGATGAATCCTGGTAGAGCCACGGGGGCTGGCCCCTGCAAATCCTAACCCAAGAATCAAAGAACAATAAACCTGCTAGAAACCTCGAGTCAAGCGAGCTCTGGGGGTCTGGGGGCATCCCCCAGAAAACAAGTCCTGATAGATGATTTGCAGGGGGGGGACCAGCAGGCTCAACGTATTGGGGAGCCCAATGCTTTGATTGACTGAAATTGAAGTAATATAGCTCTTGGGGTAACGGCGATGGCTGTGGAAGATTGTGAAAGAACTTACCTTCAAATACCAAATGCACTTTACCAATGCCCAAATTCAAATTGACAATTCGTTTCCAATGTGATGTTCTTTAGACGCCCCTTGACGATTCAATTCTAAAAACTTTGTTAGCCTGGTGATCGGTAATTGAAAATTTCATTGTGAATCCCGCCGCCACTTACACTTGAAAAATACCAAACCAGATGGGTAATGAGGATTCAGAACACAAACTTCTTTGATTTTATGATTCCGTTGTTGCGATTGAAGTGTAGACGGTCTCTACACGCTTGAATGGCAAACTGCTGAACCAATGAGACTCGACGAAATGTAACCAAACTTGGGTCCCCACATTAGCACTGAAAATCAACTGCACAGTCACTGTTCACTCACCTTGATGCCTTTAACGCTGGAACTAAAATTTTCAAATAAAAATCTCCGTTAGGACAAAAATATTCGAACAATTCAGGCTGATGAACAATCGAAGGGGCCCAGTGGGGTTTAAATTCGTGTCCTTATCGATTGGTGATCCCTTCCTGATTTGGAGAGTGGCTTTCAGCCAATCAGCGGCCGGTAATTGCAAATTATCTTGGACCCTTTCCCAATTTTTCCGAATCGTCCGCGGCATCACTATCATTTTGCAGTGCCAATTACACACTTTCTTAGCGTCAGCTTGCGCGTGTTGGTCCTGTAACCAGTTATGAAATAATAGCTTGAACATTTATGGATTTGTTTCCTTCCACTTCATCAATACTGTCGACCATATCACACCAGTGAGTTCTCGGAATGATGCGGGGAATCCCCGTGCGGCTGCAAATCCAGAACCAAGCTGGCCATGACGATATTTGCGTTTCACCTTAAGTTAAGACATCCCGCGGTACAGATGCGCTGTGATTGGCCCGAGATAGTGCCCATGGGCCAACCATGGGAGCCGTCGGCAGATAAGTCACCCACGACGACGATAACTTCTCCGTGATACCCTGCATATGGCCTTTATGGCGAGGCCCATCATATATGCACGTGAATGATGTAACCAATCTCGGTAGTATGATCCTCTTTTTACCTCATCAAGTGTATCTATATCAAATTCCGTGAAAAAGTTGAATCTAGAGCCTCAGACCGGTTTTCCTTATGAACTCCCATTCTACAATCACAAAGTTTAAAATATAGATCCATGCATGCATTGGACTGGAGAAGGAGAACTAGCCTGGGTCATTCCCTCTATGAAATCTTGACAAGTTCATTTTTGATAGGACTATTAATCATTCAGCCGAGGTTTACTTCACTTTTCGTGTCGACTGGCCTAACGAACAGCCGATTCCAAGACCCAACCCCTGGCTATTCTTTGGGGTAAACTCAGGAAACGCATTTGCTTCTTTCCTGGAAAAGAAGAAAACTATTCAATTAGCAGCTTCTCTGAGGGCACGCCCCCAGACCCCCTGGGTCGGCTTCGCCGAGGCTTGGGTACACAAACCTTCTACGGAGCAGAACTAACGCTTTTGCTTCTTTTCTGGAAAAGAAGAAAACCGTTCAATTAGCAGCTTCTCTGGACAGTCCATCTGAGGAATTGGCCATTTCTTTTACTAAGGCATATTCATTGGGGTAAACTCTGCGAATTCTAAATAGGTTGAAGCAGCGCTGTTTTTCTCGCCAACTTTATTCAATGGAGACGTACTTAGCCTCTCATATCCCCGACTGAGAGATAATAAAAGCCCCGGAGTTGCGTTTTGAAAGTTAAAGGTCTTCGTGCTTCACATAACAACGCTTTTTGTCTTCTTTTTGCTGCACTCGGTGGCTCTGCGAGGCTACAAGTAGTTGGCCCCTACATAACTCTATTAACTGCTATCAGGCTAACAAAACTTATAACCATGTCCCCAAAAACCAGCGCTCGGTTAGGATTGCAGGGGGCCAGCCCCCTGCACCCCCGTGGCTCTGCGAGGCTTCAACGAATAGAGAAATAGAACACTACCCATAACCTCGGCGAAGCCGACCCAGGGGGTCTGGGGGCGTGCCCCCAGAAAAACTACTACTGGGTTAAGGGGGCTGCGAGGCTATACTGCTCTACGACTGACCGAGTTAAGCGATCAAACCCATTTCAAAGTTGGTGTTAATCTATTATCATTAAACTTCTTCATCACTGTCCTCCTCTTCGTCCTGGTCCTCATCCACCTCGTCATCGTCGCTTTCTTCCTCTTCTTCTTCGTCGGGGAGACCGACGATCTTTTCGTCGGCGTTCTCCTTAGAAGCGAACTCCTGGAGCTTTTTCTTACCCATGGCTTCTCGGACGACTCTGTTAGTCATGGTGTCCCAGACTTTCACGTCGCCTCCGCTTCCGGCGGCCACAATGTGGCCAAAGACCTCACGATCCGGCGCGAAGCCGACGGAAAACACTTTTCCAATGTCTAGGTCACGTGAGAGAATCATAGAAGGACCCTTTTTACTGCTTTCGGCGGAAAGATTCCAAAGCTTGACGGTCTTGTCCGTTGAAGCGGTGACCATGTAGTCCTCTACGAATGGGTTGATGTCGAAGCTTGAAACTTCCGAATCGTGGGCTTGGAGGGTCCACACGCTTGAGCCAGGCTTTCTAGCGTCAAACTTGTAAACTCTACCATTCTCAGTGGACACATAAAAGTCCTGGCCGTTGGGTGACCACTTTACCCCTTCAATGTCACCGTCGACCTTCCATTTTCTTTGACCCTCCTTATCGTCGGTTCTAAGGTCAGAGACGATAGCATGAGCGTCATATCCACCACTGAGAAGAACAGTACTTTCTCTAGGATTCCAATTGACACTGCTGACCTTTCCACCGTGGAATTGGAAGCTCTTTGCGCATGATCCATTGTTCAGATCCCACAACTTGACAGTTGTGTCGGCGGAGCCAGAAACAAGCAGATTTCGATGAGATCTGTTCGCAGACAAGGACAATACCGCATCAATATGGTATTCATCATTCAGCTTCTTGCTCAATGCCTTCTTCTTCTTCTTTTTGCTCATCTTGACTGTGTTAGACTCCGTGTCGGCGTTTTCTGGCCGTTGCCCAAGAATCAGATCAGGGAATGCACTGTCAACCACATCAAGGTTCCAGACCTCAATTTCTGGCTCAAATGTACCAATTGCACAGAAATTTCCCGGTTGGTCAGGATTGCCCTCCTCTCGAGCCTTGCCGACTCTGTAATCAAGCCATTCAACACACAGTGGGAAGGATGGCAACATAAAGTCGTGATGCACATACAAGTCGTTCTTAGGTCCACCGTCTTCAGTCTCGGGATTGTCATCGTAAACGTAAACCTCCATGAACGAAACGTCGTCTTCGGTCTTGGCAGCCAAAATCATATTATCAGTAGGAAGAACTCGCAATTCCTCCTTCTCTTCTTCCTCCTCCTCAGGATCAACAGTAATATAAGGGTCCTTTTCACCAGGCTCATGATATGCGACCGATTTGAGGTTGCCAAACATTGCCAACCCCTTTCCACCAGAAGCATCATCTTCCTCCCCGTCAGTATCGTCATAATGCTCCATATCATACTCTTTCAAATCTTCGTCATTGGCTATGTCATCTTCATCATCGGACCCCTCCTTCATCTTGTTAATCTTTTTTTCCACGTCCTTGGCCTCATCCAGGTCCTCCTGAGCTTCCTCCAACTGCAATTTGGCCATCTCAGAGATTCTCTGCATCTCCTCCTCATCTAGCTCATATTTTATTGGATATTCCGCAGGGAATCCCCGTGGAACCCACGTTGTCGCTGAAAGCATTCTTATCTAAGAAAAAATTTATCAGCTCCCCGAAATTTCAAGTCCCCTAGAAAAAAAAAAAAAAAAAAAAAAAAAAAAAGCTTAAATCACGTGACCATACAACCTCTCTGGACAAACCTGTATTTTCCACCCATCCATATCCACAACTCTATAACAAGTATAATAAACCATGAATGGTAGGGCTATTTGGCTTACATTCTCAATGCCTTGCACGGAATCATATTTACTGAAACCTGTTTTCTTGGGGGCAAGCCCCCAAACCCCCAGGGCTCGCTTCGCTCGAGGCTATGGGCTTCCCTGATCTCCTGCGAAACATAACGAATACCCAAAGCTCGACAAAGCCGACCCAGGGGGTCTCAGGGAAAGCCTCCCAAAAAAAACCTTAACCATAATTTCGAGCAAAGCGAGCCCGGGGGGTCTGGGGGCGCGGCCCCAGAAAACCAGTCGTGGGTTAGGGTTTTGCAGAGGGGGGCCAGTCCCCGGCACCCCCGTGGCTCTGCGAGGCTTCAACGAGTATAAAGAAGTGGACTTTACCCGTAACCTCGAGCGAAGCGAGCCCTGGGGGTCTGCCCCCAGAAAACCAGTAGGGGTTAGGATTGCAGGGGCCATCCCCCTGCACCCCCGTGGCTCTGCGAGACTCCGACGAATAGAAAGAACTGGACTTTACCCACAACCTCGAGCGAAGCGAGCCCCGGGGGTCTGGGGGCGTGCCCCCAGAAAATCAGTTGTGGGTTAGGATTTCAGGGGTCATCCCCTGCACCCCTGTGGCTCCAGAACCAAGTTTGATTTTAGCGGATTTACTACCCCTGAGCGGATAAATAAACGTTTGATGTTAGGGTTTTCGCGCATGTCGCGCAAGGGTGGTTAAGGATCCGAGTGGAGGGGACAACACAGCTCTTCTCAAGCACCGAGGTTATGTCTGACGAGAAGGAAGTTGCAAAAAAGGGAGGAGAGGCCGGTCAACAGACCACTGGTATGAGTGTGGAGCATCTTTTGAAGATGCTTGCTGCCTCTTCCCAGGGTCAGGAGCGTACGCCTAAACCAATGGAGGAATACAAGTTCTGGAAGACCCAGCCAGTGACCAAATTCGGGGCCGAGGTTGATCAAGAGGGCCCAATAGAGAACAAAACGATTGAGGAGGTGGCCAAGGAGCCCATGAAGCTGCCAGAGAAGTTCGAATGGGATACTGTTGATATTTCCAAGCCCGAGGAGGTCAATGAGATCTACGAATTGTTGTACTATAACTACATCGAAGACGACGATGCCACTTTCCGTTTCAAGTATTCTCCCGAATTCCTCAACTGGGCACTCACCTGTCCTGGATGGAATCCAGAATGGAACGTTGGTGTGCGTGTGAAGGATGAAGAGGGTAAGGGTAAGGGTAAGGGTAAGCTCGTTGGCTTCATTTCCGGCATCCCTGCAAAGATCCGCGTTAGAGATAAGGAAGAATTTAAGATTGCTGAAATTAACTTTTTGTGTGTTCACAAGAAGCTCCGATCGAAGCGTTTGGCGCCAATGCTTATTCGCGAGGTCACGCGCAGAGTTAATCTTACTGGAGTCTGGCAGGCCCTTTATACTGCTGGAAATGTGCTGCCATCGCCGGTATCCACATGTCGATATTATCACAGATCCATCAATTGGCCCAAATTGTACGACGTTGGGTTCTCTCCGTTGCCAGTTGGTAGTACCCCGGCCAAACAGGTGGCTAGATTTGCCCTCCCCAACGAGCCGACCCTACCTAATCTCCGCGAAATGACCGAGAAGGACATTCCTCAGGTCCACAAGCTCTTTTCAGAGTATCTGCAGCGATTCGACATTTCGCCTGTCTTTTCTGAAGACGAACTACAGCATTGGTTCCTTCACAACGGCAAAAAGTCTGGCGTTGTCTACTCGTATGTCATCACCAATAGTGATGACCAGGTGACTGATTTCTTCAACTTCTACGGTATTGAAAGTTCCGTGCTTGGAAACAAGAACCACGACTCCATCAAAGTGGCTTACTCCTTCTACTACGCCACAGATGTGGCCTTGAAAAAGGATGCCAAGAAACAAGACGTCAAGAAACGCCTTACTGCGGTCTTCCAAGACGCTCTGATCCTCGCCAAAAAGTACGATTATGATGTCTTCAACGCTCTATCCTTGCAAGAGAATGCTCTCTTCCTTGAGGACCTGAAGTTTGGTCCGGGTGATGGTTTCCTCAACTACTACCTCTTCAACTACAAGGCCTTCCCAGTTCATGGCGGCATTGATGCTAAAGACAACCTTGAATACAAGGCACCAGGCGGAATGGGTGTTGTACTCCTCTAGATGTTTAATAAAATATCACTAACCAATTCAGAAGAAAAAGCATAGTTCTGCTGCGCAACCCTCCGTGATTCCGACCCGTACGGGGTTAGGATTTGCAGGGGACCAGCCCCCTACACCCCCGTGGCTCTGCGAGGCTCCATCGAATAGAACGAATAGTACATAACCCAAAACCACGAGCGAAGCGAGCCCTGGGGGTCTGGGGGCGTGCCCCCAGAAAACTACACCTGGGTTAGGTTTGCAGGGGGCCAGCCCCCTGCGCCCCCGTGGCTCTGCGAGGCTTCAACGAATAGATAATAAACTACTGCCCATAGCCTCGAACGAAGCGAGCCTTGGGGGCTGGGGGAGTGCCCCCAGAAACACTCTTCTGGGATAGGATTTGATACTAAACCTAGGTTGGGTTTGCAGGGGGGCCAGCCCCCTGCACCCCCGTGTCTCTGTGAGTCTTCAATGAATAGAAGCAATTGAACACTACCCGTAATTTCGAGCGAAGCGAGCCCAGGGGGTCTGGGGGGCGTGCCCCCAGAAAAACCGCATCTGGGTTAGCTGTCAAAGGAATACCCCAAAGTCCGCTTAAGTCCGACGGTTTGGTAAGAATTGGGAGTTCGACGCGTGGATTAACGCGTCGGAATTTTTGAATTAATAAACACGGTCCGTCGCGATAGGAATCAAGGCTAAGATGACAGGACCGGTTGGGTTGTCTATTGAGTTGACGACGTCTCAAGTGCGCCCAGTAGCGTATCGGATTCTTTCAAAGAAGCATGGGTTGAACTTGAAGAGCACCGGGTTGCAAGTTTTGGCAAAGGTTCTTGGCCATCGATTTGGCGTAGAATGGAGAGGAGCTAGTGCTGAGAAGTTTTTAGACGAGGTTGCGAGGCAATGGAAAGAGCAGGATCGAGGGCTATTTATTGATGGCGAGCCACTGTCTTCAGTGATTAAGGATATCTTGAACATGGAAAGTAAAGATACTGAATCGGTGGAGACTGGTGTTAGTAATGAGACTACCGATGTGACCAAAGAGCCTTCTACTACAAACGGTAGCAGCAAAAAATTTCATTGGAAGGATTACTTCAGTGTGGTGAACGCAATGGACCAGCCCATGTACAAGTATAATCCGTCCAAAAAATATTTCGAGTCCGTTTCGCATAACAAGACTGGTGGACCTTCGTTAATTGGTACGGCTAAGGATCGTGCAGATATCTTTTGCACACGTTATCACTTGGTGAAGGATCGGGTTCAACGAGATGAGGCATTTCATACGCCCTCTTTCAGCGGAAATACAAAGGGAAAGACATGGCACACAATTACCCCGATCAAGAACATGCTGGGTATGGACGGCAAGGGCTTCCTATTGTTGGGCATGCTTGGTCGAGGCCCGGATGGAAGATGGTGTTTACAAGATGTTTCTGGACGCGTTGTGTTGGACGTTGATTCGGATGCTAATCCATCAGATCAGGCATATTATACAATGGGCAGCATCGTTCTATGCTCAGGAGTGTATCAGAAGGAAGTATTTATTGTAGAGACATTGGGTCCACCCACTGCTGAACGACGAGAAACTACTAAGGAAGCATTGGGAAACATTGATTTCCTCGGTATCCATAGTGCACTCAATTCAACAGCTCCAGGCTCCAAAACCGGTGGTCGGGTTGAACGAATAGACAAAACTGTTGAGACCCAGCTACGTGCTCATGAGCGGCAGTTGACTAATCACAAGATTGTTGTCGTTGGCTGTGACCTCTTCTTGGATCAAGTGAGGATCATTGATGCTCTGCGAAAACTCTTTGACCGATTACAGCTAGAGATGCAACAGGAGGGAGACGACAACTCTTTCCCGGTGGCAATTGTGTTACCAGGTAGTTTTGTGTCTTCACCTATACAACCTAATGGCGGATCATCTCAGTACAAGGAGTATTTTGACGACTTTGCACAACTGTTGGGCGAATTCCCCGAACTCATGGAAAAGTCTACACTCGTCTTTGTTCCAGGAGACAACGATCCCTGGGCCGCCATCTTTTCTTCCGGAGCTGCTCCTTGCTGGCCACAAACTCCTATACCATCTGTCTTCACAAGCAGATTGAAACGCGTTTGTCCGAATGCGGTGTGGGCCTCCAATCCATCCCGTCTTACTTATCTTTCTCAAGAACTTGCATTTGTTCGAGATGATTACGGAGGCCGTTTCCGTCGAAACTCTATCCTCACCACTTCAGATGAAGACAAGCAGGATGAAGACGAAGAAATGCCTGACGAACCGCGAACTGCCTCGGCCGAATCTACTCAAGTCGATATACGCGACAATGATAATTACAACGATGATGAAGATGACGACATTCTGTCCAACAGACGAGCCCTTGACAATCTTGTTCTAGAGAACCAAAAGCCAATCAGCCAACTAGAAAAGCCGTATGTTTCACCAGACTTGGCAGAATCAAGAAAGGTCGTTCGAACTCTCTTAGACCAAGGTCATCTATCTCCCTTCCCGCTAGACATCCGCCCGGTAGCCTGGCAGTACGATCACGCCCTTCTACTAACACCTCTCCCATCAATGCTCGTCTTAGCGGACCCAACAACTCCAAAATTCCGCGTAACCTATCAGGGCTGCCATGTTATCAACCCTGGAAAGTTCTTAGAAAAGAACAAAGTCAACTGGGTAGAATACTATCCAAGCTCAACAAAATCTGAACCAAAGTTTTTGTATATATAATCTTGCATGCATTAAACTAATACATTATTCCTTCAATCACTTCCCTCCTTCGCAGACACCCAGAGAACTAACGCTTTTGCTTCTTTTCTGGAAAAGAAGAAACTCATACCTGTCCCTGGGGGCACGCCCCCAGTCCCCATTGGTCGGCTTCGCCGAGAGCTGGGTCGCCACAACGTTCTACGAAGCAGAACTAACGCTTTTGCTTTTTTTGTTAGCGTTGTGGACAGCTAATCAGGAGTGGGAACAGCCTGGGAGGCTGCCAACCAACCAACCGCTTTAGGCTTAGAGTGGGTCTATGGGCCAAGTATACGCCCAAAAACTAATCGTAGATGTCAAAGATATTAGCTCATTAAGATAACTTACATGTTAAATTTCGGGACCTTATTCATTACACGTTGCGGGAGGCAGTAGGTTGGGTCTATAGGCTGCAAGTTTTCATAACCCAAAAGACTGAGACCAGCAATACCAAAGACGGTGTGGAATACATCCGGCATATCTCCTTCTCGGTCAGCGATACCACCTGTCTCTGTGTCTTGAGCATTTAGAATGAACTCCCGTAATTTTGAACCGTCTATCCAATCTAGGCGTCCCAGGATTCCTAAACAAGATAATACCCACCAGCTGTAGCAGACATCGGGCTTCTTTTCTGGTCTACCATTCAGACCTCCTTCAGGAACCTGTCGTTCGCATAACCACCAGCTTAGCAAGTCCTGGTCGATTTCGTTTAGTTTCCCCAATATGCTTAGGGTCCCTACACAGGTATACGCTAAATTCACCGTTAGTTCTCCGAAACTGTCCAAAAACATTAGCCCTGCGTGGTTTCTACTCGCTGAAGAGATACCATGTCCCCAGAAAAACCAGTTGTGGTTAGGTTGTGCAGGGGGCCAGCCCCCTGCACCCCCGTGGCTCTGCGAGGCATCAACGAATAAAAGAGTAGAACGCTGCCCATAACTTCGAGCTAAGCGAGTCCAGGGGGTCGGGGGGGATCCACTTCTGGGTTAGGTTTTGCAGGGGGACAGCTCCCTGCACTCCCGTGGCTTCATCGAACACTACCCATATCCTCGAGCGAAGCGAGCCCAGGGGGTCTGGGAGCGTACCCCCAGGAAACCACTTCTAGGTTAGGATTTTTTTAAAAAGAACCAAAGTGTAAACGAGTCACATGCGTGGACTTGAGAAAGGAAGTGAAGAAAAAACTTACCCTGCGCTGCATGGCTTTCAGCTCCTGGAATTAGGCCAAAACCACCATCAAAATTCTGACATTTCTTGATCCATTCGCTCGTCTTTTCGGTGTCGATCTTTGATAACTTTCCGAGAACGGATAAAGCTTGTATAGCAGTGAATACAAATCGAGTGTCAATTTCTCCGTACTCATCTCCCATAAACGACCCATCGTCTAACTGCAACGAAGCGATATCTAGAATAATATGTTAGAATTGGCCTTCAACATGTCACAATTGAGAGAGAAAAGAACCATTAGCTCTGTGAGGTTGTTCATCTTCTGCTGCTGAGGAAAATCCTGGGAACAGAGGCCCTTTAATCACCACAACTGTCTCCAGAAAGAAGAATGACAGTAATTATCGAGCAATGGGTCTGATAAATTATTCATCAGTGACCTCCTAAATATCCCAAAAAAGACCATAAATATACCTAAAGCCTCGTAGAGCCTAGGCTTCGATCCTTTCCTAGAATGGACACAACCTTGAATCAGTAGACTAAATGGTCTCAACACTGAGATCAATTTGGAAACTGGTGAGCGCCTCACAGCAGTTCTGTGTTTTGACCTCTATTCCAAGCCTTCCAATCAATTGCCAAATATAAAGTTATCACACTTACAATTAGCCACTTTATCCTTATCAATGTCTTCCAATGCATCTTCCATCAAAAGGATTTGAACTGCAGAAAGTGTATACAAAAGATGAGAATCATGATGTGGATGCGCTCCAAAACCACCATTTGAATGCTGACAGCTCTTGACAAACGCTATAACCTCGTCTCGAGGCAATGCATCTATAGCACCCATCATGTCCAATGCAGTCAATCCCCAGTATAAACCCGACATTCGCAAATGCTCGCTAAACCAATATTCAAGCTCATCTTTTTTCTAGACAATCGTCAACAAGACCGAAACTATTGCAATCCCATTCATCAAAAGACCTACAGTATCAAGAGCTTTAATATACTCAATGTGCTTCTCCCGATAGAACTCCATTACAAGCCTGCTCTACCTAAGACCCGCTGGTGGTGATCCCATCACCTAAATAAATCAGACTCATATTTACGCTAATGGACCCACATTTACGCTTTCCAGCTTCCGCCTTCCTGCCTCACTAATACTGGATAACAATTTCTATCCTAAAACGTGTCTTCTTTTTCTTGAAAAAGAAGGAAAAAGCGTTGTTTCCTTGGCAGAAGCCAGTTGCATCTCTAAATCGGCGAAGCCGACCCAGGGGATTTGGGGGCTTGAAAAGGCCAACTTTGGGTTAGGATTGCAGAGGGGCCCAGCCCCCTGCACCCCCGTGGCTCTGCGAGGCTCCAACAAATAGAAAGAATAGAGTTTTACCCAGAGCCTCGAGCGAAGCGAGCCAAGGGGGTCTGGGGGCGTGCCCCCAGAAAAAGGCTAATTCTGGGTTAGCATTGCAAAGCCTGCCCCCCAAAAACAATCTAACACTAGTAAACCGTTATTAAGGAGGTTTTATAGTTTATACAGGTTATCGACGAAGCCTTCAGCGATTCGTTCGACCACTCCGACGGTTTTTACCGAGCCAGCTACACCGTACAAAGCAGCAGTTCCTTGAGCGGATGCAGAGGTTGAACCTGCTTTTTGAAGCTCAGAGACGCTTTCCTTGAGGTCAGACAGAAGCTCGTCAATGTGACCAACTGTCAACCTAGTGCATGCAATGTGTAGAGCTGCTGGGTTTTGAATAGACGCCAGATGCCAGCCACGTTTGGACATGGCGTCGCCCAAGTCGTAAATGTTGATTTCGTCAGAGGTAAATGCAACCACCGGTCCTACGGGTTGGCCAATAACGCGAAGACTAGGGAAGTCTGACGATTCAATGGCACGTCGGAATTGCATGGCCGCATCAACAATCTCACGGGCTGATTGGAGGTAGCCAGAACGGCCCATGGAAACAAGCGTGGCCCAGCATCCCACCATTAACGCACCAGGTCGAGAGCCTGCCAACGTTGGTGAGGCATAGATACCACCAGACCAATCCGAGGACACAAAGTACTGTCGAGCGCGCATCTCAGGGTCTCTATACATGATAATGGACGAACCCTTTGGGGCGAAGCCGTATTTATGCGTATCGCAGGAAATGGAAGTCACCCCTGGGACGCGGAAATCAAACAATGGCAGTCCATCACTATATCCAATCTCTTCGAGGAACGGCACAACAAAGGACCCAAGACAAGCGTCTACATGCAGAGGAATGCCTCGTTTCACCGCAATCTCACTCAAGCCTTCAATGTCATCAATCACGCCGTGGGGGAAGTTGGGTGCAGATCCAGCAATCAGAACAGTATTTCGGTTGACAAGACGTCGCACAGATGCCAGATCAACACGTCCAGTGACGCTGTCAATTGGTGCATGCACAAGCTTTATCTTGAAGTAGTAAGCTGCCTTGTCGAACGCCGCATGGATGGTTACCGGGGCAACAATTTCCGGCTCAGTAACTCCACGCTCCTCATAAGCCTTTTGTCGGGCAGCCAAACAGGTCAGAAGCAAGGACTCAGTGCCACCAGAAGTAGATGTGCCACAACCGGTTTCCGGAGCATTGAACAACTTAAGGACCATAGACACTACTTCAGACTCCATCTTTCTTACGCCCGGAAACACATCCGGGTGCAGTTGATTTGCAGTCGCATAGCGAGCATATGCATCGGCTTGAACAGCCAACAAATCCTTACCTCCATGATAAACAGCACCAGACACTCGACCCCTTTCATAATCACTGTGTTTCATGTTCTGCAGGTCATCCAACACTGTTGAAACTCGCTCTTGGGTCCAGCCTTCTTGGGGAAGCTCGGGATAACTCTCCAAGGAGCGATCGATCATGTCAGCCTCAACCTTTTCCAAAATCTCCGCAACCTCTTTATCAACCTTTGCCTTCACAGACGGAATCTTCATAATCAAGCCAAAGACCATTCGACCAACAGCACGGAATCCCTCCTGTGCTGCACGAACAGGCCCCAGCCCCAAAATAACTCGTTGCGCTCTGTCTAGATGTCTAAAAACAAACACTGCAAACACAATATCCCTAGAGCTACATATATTGGTTAGTATGATGTCTAAACAAACAACTGGTCTGTAGGGGTTTTTATTCTGAAGGCTTGAACCTGGGTTAGGATTTGCAGGGGGCCAGCCCCCTGCACCCCCGTGGCTCTGCGAGGCTTCAACGAATAGAACAAACAGAACGGTATCCACAGCCTCGAGCGAAGCGTGCCCTGGGGGTCTGGAGGCGTGCCCCAGAAAACACACACCTGGGTTAGGTTTTGCAGTGGGCAGCCCCCCACACCCTGGGTTTTGCGGTGGAACACCTGATTCAAAGCTGTAGTCCTTAGAGCCACTGTTTTTGGTTGATGAGGATCAGCGTCAAGATGTATGTTTGAACATCCTGAGTTCGCTCAATGAGAGATAATCGATCAGTAGGCAGGAAAACAAAACCTCCCCCTTATCATCCCCTTATCAGAGCTCACGCGACATAAAGGCAAATTGATCTTAAGAAGTTGGTGTATTGGGTGTTTTAAGAATCCATTGAAAAATATCATCAATGCGTGGTAGACATAAGACACCAATTGAAGTTAAATCAACCAGTTAATGAATCGCTACCGAAAAAACTCAACGATTAGAAAGAATAGACCATCGCCCATAGCTTCGAGCGAAGCGAACCCAGGGGGTCTGGCGGCGTGCCCCCAGAAAAACCCCTAGGGGTCCTAATGGTTTTAGGGCTGGGCCTCCAATCCAATCTATTGGCACGACATTTTCGTATGATGAACCCTGAGACACGAGACCACTCAACTTCCAGATAGCGAACCATCGCGTTTAATGAGATATCTCTATCCAACACACAATTGAATGCAACGCAGCCGTTAGATTGAACGAGCCAGAGAACAATTTCCAGACCAGAAAGTGATAGACAATAGCGCTTACATTTCCAAATAACCGGCTTGACGGTAATGATCCAAAACAATTGAACCAAAGTGCCGCGCAGCACCTAGGAGCTGACCAGTCAACTCTCCATCTCGGCCCAGTGTGGACATGGTTAGCTATATCGTCTTGCTAACAATGCAAACTAACTAGCAATAAAATAAATTTCCCCTCCACTTAAATGCGATTGGGACCCCTCGGCTTTCGGATGTAGCGGAACTCCGCCGGGCCGTATCCGACCGTTTTCCAGCTTTTCCTAAGACATACATGCATGAATGAAATACGAATCACGTGCTGCCAATTTATAGATCAATGATACGCGTAGCTGCGCTAGCGCGTACGTCTGGCACGCTTTAAAAGGGAATTGCCTCCGGGACCACCCCAACGAGTATTAACTATAGTTCTTTGATCAATTGAAGGCTACGTCGTCAAAAGCCTCTGAGATAGAAGTTAGAGGAAGTGGATAGTTCCTGTATGTTTTTTTTTGGAGATTGCATGGAGATGATTCGCTCCGCCGACCTCAATTCCAATCTGTAGAACCTATGTCATCATACAATAACCCTTTGTTAACCAGCCCCCTGCAAGCCTAACCCACAACTGGTTTTCTGGGGATACGTCCCGCTTCGCTCGCGGTTATGGGTAGTGTAGTATTGTTCTTTTTAAAAAAAGAACCAAAAACATTATCTCTGCGAGGCTTCAACAAACACATGAGAACCAGCAGCAAACGTTATGTTTTTGGTTCTTTTTTTTTTTTTTAAAAAAAAAAACAATAGTACCTACTTTTTTAAGGACTAGATCGGTTTAAATTATAGAAAGAATGTTGTATGTTTGCTAAGCTGGTGCTCATGTGTTTGTTGAAGCCTCGCAGAGCTAATGTTTTTGGTTCTTTTTTTAAAAAGAACAATATCACCTGCTTTCTTAAGGACTAGATCGGGTTAAATTGTAGAAGAACGTTGTACGTTTGCTAAGCTGGTTCTCATCTATTCGTTGAAGCCTCGCAGAGCTAATGTTTTTGGTTCTTTTTTTAAAAAAAGAACAATGAATATTTGTTTTCCAGGTTAGCAGGACGGTGCAAGGTTAGTGTAGAAAATACACAAACCGTACACCATTTACTGTTCCAAAGTTGTGCTCTGAGCTCTGAAACAATTTGTTGGTCCAGTTTAAAGCAGAATCGCGGAGATAGATCGGAGATAGATCGGAGATAGGTTCGGAATCCCGATGCCGGCGTAAAGATTCAACTTCAGTTGAACCTAGAAAGATCACGGTCTCTGGTCTGTTTAGAAGGAAAATGACTGGACGGCAACCAAAATTGGAGGATGCTGAGGACCAGGAGATGCGAGAGGTTGACGATGGGAAAATTGCTCTAAACCAAGTACCTATGAAATATTCTGGGCCCAGTGGTGAACGGTCACGACAGGTAGTAGAGGCACACGAATTAGCACGAATAGGCAACGCGATTGCAATTCCTACAGACGATAATGAGGTTCGGTCTAAACTGAGGCTGATGGGAGAGCCGATAACGTATTTTGGAGAAGATAAAGCTGATCGAAGGAATCGATTGCGGAGGCTATTGGCGGAGATGCAACGAGCAGGGGAGGATATTTCAGGGATTATTGGTGATGGAGATGTGGATATGGAGGAGGATGAGGATGAAGAAGATGAAGAATATTACACACCTGGTGGAGACGCCTTGTTGGAAGCTCGACGGCTGATTGCCAAGGATTCAATTGCTCGTGCCAAAGAGCGACTGAGGGTACAGGCAGAACAAGCGGAGGTGCCCCTGATGAAGCATGTTAAACATAGAAGAGAGGTTAATGAGCAGGTTAAAAGATTTGCAACTTTAGGTGCTCAATCCGGCTTTGAGAGACCGGTTTCGGCTGTCAAGTTTTCGCCCAACTCGCAGATGTGTGCAGTTGGTGATTGGGCTGGAGAATTGAAACTCATGTCCCTACCCAATCTGGAGCCTATGCATACATGGAGAGCAGGTCATGATGCAAAGGTTGGTGGTATAGCATGGCATCCGCAAGCATACAATACACAGGGTCCTTCAGCTGCTAATTTGGCCACTGGTGGACAAGAAGGGAATGTCTTGTTGTGGAATTTACAACAGGAAACTCCATTCGCTGTCTTAAAAGGTCACGAGAACCGTGTCTGTCGCCTGGACTTTCATCCATTAGGTCGACATGTGGGCAGCGCCTCGTTTGATTATACCTGGAGATTGTGGGATGTTGAAACCCAAACGGAGCTTTATGCACAGGAGGGTCATTCAAAAGAGGTGTTTGCTTTCAAGTTTCACCCAGATGGCTCATTGGCTGCCTCTGGTGGACTCGATGCTATTGGCCGGGTGTGGGATCTACGAACCGGAAGAACAGCCATGATTCTGGATGGTCATATCCGAGAAATATACTCATTAGATTTTTCACCAAATGGTTACCAAATTGCGACAGCTAGTGCAGACAACAGTGTAATGATCTGGGACCTCCGTCAAATGAAATCAATCTTCACAATCCCGGCACATACAAAGATGGTCTCTGACGTCATGTTTTACCAAGGAAAAGGCGAGAATAACGGAACTTTCCTTGCAACTTCTTCCTACGACCGAACAATAAAACTCTGGAGCTCCGATAATTGGGTCCTTCAAAAAACCCTTCAGGAAGCAGAAAAAGTGCTGGCCATCGACATAGCGCCTGATATGAATTACATAGCAGCAGCACGTTGGGATAGATATATAGAGCTCTTAACCCCTGAAGATTACTAATTTATTAACCACCTGTAATGTGATGTACTGGCATGTGTTGCACCAATTTCAAAACCTAACCCTGGCGTAGTGTTTTCTGGGGCACGCCCCCTGCACCCAGGGCTCGCTTCGCTCGGGGCGTTGGGCAGAGTTCGATGAAGCCTGGCCCCCTGCATCCCCGTGGCTCTGCGAGGCTTCAACTTATACAAATGATGCAGTATTACCCCTAGCATCGAGTGAAGCGAGCCCTGAGGGCCTGGGGGCGTGCTCCAGAAAATACTCATCTCATGGCCATTGCTTCGTACTTTTGACAGTATCTTTAATCACTATATGTAGTAACTGTTCCTTTTGAATGCTCGAAGCTTAAACGGGCCACCCATCGACGAAAACGCCCCAGGCCGCGCAGAGGCGCTTCTCCAAACGAAGTTTAAGTCACGTAAATCTATCGGGAGTTCATTTATTCCCTAGTAGCTACTTCCAACCTTCACCTCCGCTGGCTTTCAAAATCCAAAATCAGCAATCGCGTCATCATTCAACACTGAAGGATAACCTCGAAAGATAGTCTTCAGTTGGTGGCCAGTGAGTTGTATATGTTCAGGAATTTGTTGATGATCCGGATCATAGAATCCTAGCAAAGAGGATGTCCGGATGAATACCCCTTGCTCGGGCACCGATTCTCCGTCAATATATTCCACGTCACGCCCTTGTCTTGATTTCATAACATCATAGCAGTTGGTGTAATCATTTTCGGTTGGTGCGCCAACTTGCACGTTTGGCAGTAAGCCTTTCAGATGTCGAATATAATCGTCTATCGCTTCCCTGTGTGGTACGATAGTACTGATAGCGACTAGTAGGTCATCGCGCTGTCTCCCTGGTTCTGGTCCGACCTTTTCAACAACTATATCTCGTATTCTCTCTCGAGTTTGAGTAACCGTGCGCAGTACCAATTCAAGTTCCTCAATCTTTCTTTCAGCTGATTGACGCCCACAGCGGAGGAGAGGCCCTAGCTGTGTCTCGTCAATTCCCTGCACCATTGCGAGTATCCTTTCTGGAAAGAAATCGTAAGAGTATGCCTTCAGAGATCGTTCATACTCTATCATCAACACAACACTCTCCACTCGAAACTGACTCTTGCAGAAGAGGAGTTTGGCTTTTTCATCAAGAATACCCTGTGGTTGGGACACAGCGTATTCCATGGCGGAAGAAATGATCGTTTTCTCTGCGATGTACTGCCCTCAGTATTTCAGACATCCTTGGTTCATAAGAGCTGTCAGGCTGTATTTTGGATTGAGACAACCTCACGTCTGCAGATCCGTAGATGGAACAAAGGTTAGATACGCCGGGACCAATAGCTTCGATACTGGTTGAGAACTCCTGATCATAATGACGGACACCACGTTCGTGTTTTCTGCGAGGCAGTATCGCGATGCATATACCTTGGCTATAGTCCGCTGTTAAAAGATGCCGCCTTTGAACAAAACGCTGAAAATACCAATGAATATAATCCGTAAGCTTTCCTTTGAATTCTATAAACTCAACCACAAAGTCTCCGTTTCCCGACTTAGATGCTGATATCGCGGCTTCAATTTTACTCGCCCACCCTTTTTCGGAAAATCTTAAACAAAGGTAGTTCTCATTCAAGGGTTCCTCCAAACCTCCACTCTCGCCACTTTGAAAATTATCTGGCACAGTTCTATCACTCATAGCTCTGTCCATCATCTCTCGACTATCCTCTACAGCTGTATTCTTCAACCTCACCTACGACGTCATCACCGACTTGTCGATCTCCCAGCAGATAACGTTGCCGTGGCAACAATCAATCCGAACTCTGAATGCTGTCATGCCCCATCTCGGTCCGACGTTGAGGTTTACTATTCCTTATTTGCGGAGTGACGTCGCTTTTTCGGGCAGTCTCCAGACCTCTGGGCTCGTTTCGCCCGAGATTAGGGTAGTGAATTATTATTATTTCTGTTCTATGAAGCGTCGTGGATTTACGAAATACAGGGGACTCCCGTTTGCCATCCCAATCCAGAACCGCACCTGCGGGGTCGTCTTCTTCGAGAATTGGAAAAATTGTAGCTTGCGTAGGGAGCCCCCTGTTGGAACACCTCCCACGCCAATACCGACTAGCTGTGCTTTTCAGAAAGACGAGAATTTTTGTGCCGGCACCATAGATTGGCTTCGCGGAAGAGTTCGTGTTCTCAGAAAAAAATATACGTAATTATCTTTCATTTCAAAAAGGTGTTAGTATTGACTTAGCTATTTTGTCACTATTTATCTTTCTGAACTAAGGCCATCACTACATACTCAGGGGAAGCACTACCAAAGTTCTTCCTGATAAGGTAACTAGTAAACTTGGTTGCTCTCAGGAAGCGAACGTACCACTCTGTTTTAGATATGGGGAATTACAGTTACCAGCACACAGAGAAAATTAAAGGCTCTTTATCACATGTTCTAGCCAACACAGATGAATTACTCTTATCCATGAAATACCAATACTACTGAGTGCGAATAAAGTGGACGGATTCAATTATACCACCCGACACTTAGGATACAAAAACCCTGCAACCATTTCAATGTTTCAGTTCTTTTTTAATAAAAGAAACGAATGTGTGCTTCCGCTTCCCCGAAGAACGTCTCATCCCGTATCTCGACGAAGCCGATCCTGGGGTCTGAGGCTCTGGGGCATGCCCCCAGAAGCAAAACTTATGCAAAAACAATTGTTACCTAAGTTCATTAAAAAATTCTTCTTTTCCGGAAAGAAGCAAAAGGTGTTGTTCTGCTTCGCAGAAGGCAGCCTGGTTGGCCGAAGAACTCAGAGGTCTGGGGACGTGGCACCAAATAAAGAAGCCAAATAACAATCTCCCTTTTCATACAATTGATAAACCGCAGTTCTGCTTCGCAGGAGACAGCCTGGTTAGACGAATATCTGCGAAGCCGGCACAGGGGGTCTAGGGGCCTGCCCCCTGAAAAATACTCATTTCATGGCCATTGTTTCCTACAGCAAACAATAATCTGACCACTATATGTTGCTGTTGTTCCTTTGCGATGTTCGAAGCTTAATCGGGCTCATCGATGCAACCGCCCCAGAGATGCTTCTCCAAACGGAGTTTAAGTCACGTAAATCGATCTCGAGTTCATTAATTCCCTAAGAGCTACTTCCAAGCATTCACCTCCGCCAGCTGTTAAAATTAAATATTATCAAGCACATCATCAAGCTCATCATTCACCACTGCACGTTCACCTTGAAAGATAGCCTTCAGTTGGTGACCAGCGAGTTGTATATGTTCAGGGATTTCTTGGTTGTCTGGAGTGAAAAATCCTAGTAAAGAGGAAGTCCGGATGAATATCCCGTCCCCGGACACAGGTTCTCCGAAAATATACTCCACCGCATGCTCTGGTCTTGATTTTATAGCACGAAAGCAGTTGATGTAGTCTTGTCTGGTTGGTGGGCCAACTTGAACGTTTGGCCGTAAGCCTCTCAAATGTCGAATATAAGATTGTATCGCTCCGATGCGTGGTCTGACGGCTTTGATAGCGTTGGATAAACGTTCGCGTTCTGGTCCTGGTCCGACCTTTTCAATAACTATATCTCGTATTCTCTCTGGAGTTTGGCTAGCCGTGTGCAATGCCAACTCAAGATTCCTAATCTTTCTGTCTGCTGAGTGACACCCACAACGAATCACAGACTCACTCCATCTCTTTTCAACTTGTGGAATCATTGCCAGTGTTCTTTCTGGAGAGAAATCGTGTAAGTTTACCGTCAGATATCGTTCATAACATTTGATCAGAACGATGTTCTCCACTTGAAACTGACTCTCGCAGAAGAGGCGTTCGGCTTTTCCATCAATAACTTCCTGTGGTTGGGACACAACGTATTCCATGACGGAGGAAATGGTCATTTCTCTTCCAGGGACTGCTCTCAATATTTCAGACATCCTTGGTTCATAAGAGCTGTCGGGCTGTTTCTTGTATCCAGGCAAATTCACGTCTGCAGATCCCAGGGAGCGACAAAGGAGAGATAATCCGGGACCAATACCGGTTTTAACTCCTCTTTACAATGATCGACACCAGATTCGTGTTTTGGACCTGGCATTACCGCTATGCATGTAGATGCGTCGAAGTCAGCGGTTAAGAGATGCCTTCTGTGAATGAAACGCTTAAAATACCAATAAATGTAATCCATCAACTTTCCTTTGCATTCTATAAACTCAACCACAAAGTCTCCATCTCCCGACTTAGATGCTGACATCGCGGCCTCTATTTTACTCTTCCACCCTTTCTCGGAAAACGTTAAACAAAGATAGTTCCCATTCAAAGGTTTCTCCAAACTGTTACTCTCGCCCTTATCAGTCACAGTCCCATCACTCGTTCCTCTGTCCACCATCTCTCAACTATCCTCTGCAGCTGTATTCTTCAACCTCACCTACGACGTCATCACCGACCTGTCGATCTCCCATCAGATAACGTTGCCGTGGCAACAATCAATCCGAACTCTGAATGCTGTCATGTCCCATCTCGGCCCGATGTTGAGGTTTATCCCCAAAGCCCATCCTATAGACCTGGTTCTGATATCCGAAGATTTATCTAGACTAATGCATACGTGGATGTATAGAGTAATACGTCGTAGGTCAAAACTGCGACTCGGGGCTATAGCTAGCTTCGCCGCGAGCGTTGGGCCAACAAACCTTCCGCGAAGCGGAACTACGGTTTTTGGGTCTTTTTCTGGAAAAAGAACAACATGGTCGGTATAATGAGTTATATTTATTGGTTTTCTGGTGGCATGGCCCCGAACCCTCAGGGTCTGCTTCGCGGAGTTATGGGTTCCAATATTGTTCAATCAAGTGCAGCAGACAACATTTGCTTAATAGCTTCATTACTATACTAGTGGTTTTCGGGGGCACGCCCCCAGACTCCAGGGGCTCGCTTCGCTCGAAGTTTGGGATGTGGTTAATTTTCGTTCTAGTTAAAGCGTCAAAGAATCGGGGTGGTGCAGGGGGCTGCCTCCTGCCAGCCTAACCCAGTTGTAGTTTTCACGGGGCACGCCCCCAGACCCCCAGGGCTCGCTTCGCTCGATATTTGGGAAGTGGTTGCCTTTTCTATTCGTCGAAGCCTCGCAGAGCCACGGATGTGCACGGGTACCCCCTTCAAAACATCATTTGATTAATAGCTTCATTATCTGGGTTGATGGTTTTCCGGGGCATGCCCAGCCCTTGGTCAGCTTCGCGGAGGCCAGAGTAGTAAAGAAAAAGTAGTCACACCACACTTTTTGCTTCCTAGAAAAGAAGAAAACAACACTGGACTAAATTTTCAACCGCCAACCAAGTTGGTAATAAGTGTTTGAACGATTGTCCCAAGAGGTAGTTCAGAAACCACTTTACCCAAGTGGTCATTTCAGGGGGAACGATTATTTCAATTACAAAATCCATATCTACTACCAAGATGATCTAAACGCGGAAGAGGTACCATGGTATCAAAGGCTATAACAAGGCGTTTTATAGAATAAGACGGCATAACCGATACGCTTGAATCAGCTTAAATAGATCAAAAGATGAACTCCCTAGCCCTGCAAAAGGGAACCAGGTGTCTGCGGAACATCCACTTAGTCTAAACAATTAATAACAAAACGGTCATCAGAGTATAGAAGCTGTACTTTCAACTAATAGAAAGATTAACCAGTCTCAAACCTCGAACCTCGAGCCCAGTGGCTAACCCAGTAAATAAGCCATTAAACGAACCTGTCTGCAGATGACTTGCAGGGGGCCAGCCCCCTGCACCCCCGTGGCTCTGCGAGGCTTCAACGAATAGAAAGTACAGAACACTACCCATAGTTTCGAGCGAAGCGAGCCCTGGGGGTCTGGGGGCGTGCCCCCAGAAATACACTACTGGGTTAGGTCTGCAGGAGGCTGGCCTCGTGGCTCTGCGAGGCTTCAACGAATAGAAAGTACAGAACACCACCCATAGTTTCGAGCGAAGCGAGCCCTGGGGGTCTGGGTGCGCGCCCCCAGATACTAGTTCTGGGTTAGGTTTGCGGGGCGAGGCTTCAACTAGTAAAAGAATAAACGTGTCCAATAACTTAATTAAATTCTAGCTAACTATAGATCGACCTTTGGATGGACTCTTGCGGACTGGAAGAAGATGCGGGCAGCTCCACCACAGGCGATGAGAGATTTGACCATCTTGCGGTCTTCAATGGGTGCTTTGGTGTGTTCGCGCTCGCAGTCCCGAGGCTCGTATTTCTTGCCTTCGCCGGTGAGCTCTTTGAACTGTTCATACGTTCGTTTGTTGATTCGGAACAGTTCCAGACTCTGCCAATAGAGGCCGTCTTCCGGGTCTCGGATGTATTTCCACATGTATTCCAGATGATGGAAGAGCTCGCCCTTGACTTGATCAGTGACCTTTTGCGGGGACTTGCCATCAAAGTATAGCATGAAGTCAGCCAATCCCTCGGCCAGCAAATGGTAGAAATATGTGTAATCCCTGTAATACCGGGCTTCCATTCGCGGGGTGTCTCTATCGAAGATGGCAGTGTTGTGGTCGGTGACGGCGAACGCCAGTTCCTCGGCCTTTTGTTTGTATTTCTCATCCCCTGTAGCGAAGTAGACCATACAACACAAGGTCAGCGTGGTTCCCTGGTTGTAGGTCCATTTGGTCTTGTTCTGTTTCATGCCTCCCTTTCCGTCGGGCTCCATACCATCGCAGATCAGCTTATCGCCAGGGTCCTGCAATGTCTCGAAGATCCAGTCAATACAATACTTGCCCGCCTGGACGTAGGCGTCGTTTGGTGTGACGAAACGAGCCAATCGCATTGCAGCCACACCCACCTCAGCCGTGGTGCAGGCGTTGGAGCCCTGCTTCTCCATGTGCCAACGAACACCACCAAACTTGCCGTGGCGCATGCCCGTCATGAGGAAATTGACGTTCTCCACAGCCTTATCAAGATACTCTCGCTTCTGAGTAACCTCATAGGCCGTCAAAAAACAGCTGGCCACTTGGGCATTATCGTCATAATAGATATCGCTGTTCCCGTTGAAGTTGTGGGACGCACAATAAGCATGGTACTGCGGACTGTAGTAGGCATCGAAGCTCTTCAATGCTCGCTCCATCAGGGGAATCACCTCGTCCGGGTAGATTCGTGCTGCGTCCACAATGCTTTGCACCATCACCGCCACGGGCCACACTGTGTACACACCCTCCTTGCCGTAGCTACCATCACTGTTGTTGGAATTGTGGAACCGATTCTTCTTGTCGTCCCAAAACAGCTGCCAGGAGCGCTTCAGGATGTTGTATCCCTCAAAATTGGGGTTCTTCAAGCCTTGTGAATTGTCCATGTTGACTGTGAAGAGCAACAAACCCACATGGGCCAACAAGGACCTTTTATAAGTCTCCCCGTAGATCCTCTCCTGATTGGGATCGCTCAGCCGCAACCCTAATTCTTATGACGTAAACCCTAACCCAAATACGTCGAATATTCTACCGCGACAATCCTTCCTTTCCCGGCTTTTCATGGCGTTCTTTCTTGCTAATTAGAGAAGCCGAGCCCTGATGGGTCAATTTTCTGGGGGCATGCCCCCAGACCCCCTGGGTCGGCTTCGCCGAGGTTTGGGTTAAAACAGCTTTTGCATGCATGGCCACAAATCAATTTGAAGGGGAGAAAGGCTTGCACTTTACATGCAAGAGAGGAATTTATGGTATAATATTCTTCTTGTTCTAGGAAAAGAACGTTCTTTATGGATTTCTCTCTTGCTAGTTAGAGAAGCTGAGCCCTAATGGGACAGTTTTCTGGGGGCATGCCCCCAGACCCCCTGGGTCGGCTCCGCCGAGGTTCGGGCTAAAAGTTAAAACGGCTTTTGCATGCATGGCCACAAATCAATTGAAGAGGAGAAGGACTTTTGCATGTGCACATGCAAGAGAGGAACTGATGGTATAATGTTTTTCTTTTCTAGGAAAAGAATCAAAAAGCGTTCTTCATAGCTTTTTGTCTTGCTAATTATAGAAGCTGAACGCTAATGGGTCAAATTTCTGCCCCCCCTGGGTCGGCTTCGCCGAGATTTGGGTTGAAACGGCTTTTGCATGCATGGCCACAAAACAAATGAAAAGCTGTCTGGAAGAGAAGAAAGAGTTTTTCATGTGCATAAGAGAGCAATTGATGGTATAATATTTCCAGAAGAAGAAGCAAAAGCTGTCCATGCTGGGCCCAAAACTCGGCGAAGCCGACCCCGGAGGTTTGGGGGCATGCCCCCAAAAAACTGGTTATATGTACAGATATGCATACAGTTGACGGTAAAGTATATTCTTTTTCCAGAAAAAGAATCAAAATGCGTTGTCCTGCTTCGCAGAAGATCATTGTGGACCCAAAACTCGGCGAAGCCGACTCCGAGGGTTTGGGGGCGTGCCCCCAAAAAAACTAGTTTATATGTGCAGATATGCATACAATTGATGGTAGAACATTGTCCTTCTTCCAGTATGAGAAGCCAAAGGCATCCTTCTGCAAACCATACTGGACCCAAAACTCGGCGAAGCCGACTCCGAGGGTTTGGGGGCGTGCCCCCAAAAAAACTAGTTTATATGTGCAGATATGCATACAATTGATGGTAGAACATTGTCCTTCTTCCAGTATGAGAAGCCAAAGGCATCCTTCTGCAAACCATACTGGACCCAAAACTCGGCGAAGCCGACCCCGGGGGTTTGGGGGCGTGCCCCCAAAAACCAGTTATCGGTGATATTTACGGGAAGGAGAAGAGTTTAAGTGAGATAATAGTATTATTAGGTAGCTAAGGTGCTTGAGGTTTGAAGAGGCGTTCGCGAATTTGGTATTTGAACTTTGCTGGGGAGCGTTGGATGAAGTCGGAGGCTCTTTTGAGTGAGGGATGCTTGTTTTCTACTTCTGATGAGAAGTTTTGCATGCTTGTTCGGGCGTTTTTGAATTGGTCGTGGATTTTGGTTTCAAACCTGGAGAAGGGGGTTGGTGAGGGTATGCGAGGATGACGAGGTGGAGGGGCGTCTCTTTTGGTGATTCTGGCAGCCTCTGCGTTCAGAACCTGGTGATGGTGCTTGTTTTCACGTCTGTAGCGGAAGATGTTCCTTCGTCTGGATCGCAGCTGTCGTTGTGGCTGCTGTTGCTGTTGCTGTTGATAGTAGTTCAGATAGTGTTCCAGATCTTTGGAGTAGTGGTTTCCACGAAGGTCGGGGAGGGTCAGTTCAGAGGGGGAATATGCGGTTAGGTTGCAGTTTGCCAGGCTTTCTGAGAGGAGTTGTCGAATTTCGGTGGTGGGTTCTTCCGAATAGCTGATGTGGATCTCGTTCATGGCCTCTTGCACCAGACGGACCTTGTCCATTTCATCCACGTAGTACTCTGTGGTTAAACGAGTTGCTAGGCACTTGAACAGCCTGGCACGCATTAGTCGGAACTGGAGCTGGCCGTCGGTGTAAAAGTCTGGATAAATGTTGCGCATGATTGAGACCTTGTATATGAGTTCAGGGCTTAGCGGGGTCTTTTCGATTGTGGTTTTGAGCATTTCAAACGCCAGTTCTGAGTTAGGACAATCCTGGATCCGCATAATCTCGGTGAGCTCGTGCCAGACGTCTGTCAGAATTGCAAACGACAGCGTCGCGTCTTGTTCCTGACAGCTGGAGATCCGGCGAAGAATGACGGACACCTCGCTAAAGGCTTGTTGACAGTTCGGGTTATCATAGCCCCCCAGCTGGATCAACGGTACGAGCAACGGCGGGATCCAATAATGGGAACTAACAGCATCAATCATGACGTTCAGATGGCCCACAAAGTCACGGAAAAGGAAGTTAAAGCTCCCGTCATCCTCTTCATCATTCATATGGTCCAATGCCAGCTGTTGCTTCAATTTGAGCAGTTCCAGCCTTTTTCGAAACTCTGCCGTGTTTGTGCGAAGCTTCTTGGAGGACCAAACACTCTTGTAGAACTTGTCCATCTCGTCATTCAGCTTCAAGGACGTGTACGGATCACCCAGCTGGAATCGACTGTTACTTCCAAAATTGCGAGATCCCAGACTGTCCCGTTTGAGGTCCAATGAGTCAATCAACTCCTCATCAGCCCCCTTCATACTGTCCATAAACGGCGAGTTCAGCTTGTCCACAACACTAATCACTGGCATCTCCCGTCGCCTCGGCTCCGTGTTCGACATACCCCGCCCCATACTTCCATGACTGTGATGGAAGATCCCCTTAAATGTCATGCTCCATCCACCAGCAAGTATAACCTAGCAACAATTCCTAGCTATATCTATTATCGGCGGCTTCTCGTGAGCCCAAAAAAAATACCCTCTGACCCAACAGAGCTTAAAACAAACAAACTTTCAAGCCCTCATTAAGCTTTCTTTCTACAACCCTTCCCCTAGCTATTGTGGTGTCTTCCTGGGGGCACGCCCCCAGACCCCCTGGGTCGGCTTCGCCGAAGGTGGCCTTGAGAAACAGTACGATTTTTTTTTTACTTCTTCAAACCAGTTGTTGTTTTTCCTGGGGGGCCAGCCCCCAAACCTCCTGGGTCAGCTCCGCCGAAAGTTGACCACATAGACTTTTGAGGAGCAGTACTAACGTTCTTGCTGTAGGTCACCGGTACCTGTATTCGTGGTGTTTACCTGGGGCCAGCCTCCAGACCCCTCTGGTTCGGTTTCACCGAAGGTTGTCGACATAGCCTTTGAGGAACGAAACGTCTAAACCAGACCAATATATAAAAGCTCTCCCGTTCGGCGTGCCACACATATTTTTTGTACGAATATTATATAGTTACTGAGCATATATATTGATTATTATTTACTTACCTTCTGAGAAACAGACCAACGTTTTTGCTTGTTTAAATCACTGGTATGTGGAGTTACTGCTGTATCTGATAGTTTATTCCTGGCTTTGCGAAGCAGAACCAACACTTTTGCTTCTTTTCTGGAAAAGAAGAAAGGACACTGCAAGATAGCGTAGCTCGATGTCGCTTCAAAATAGACATTACTAATAAACATGAGACTCTCAAGGTCGACTTCGCCGAGGTTGGGCCACATAGTTTCCCGAGAAACAAGACTAACGTTTCTGCTTCTTTAATCACTTGTGCGGTGCTACTGCTGTAGTTGATAGTGCACTCACGGCCTTCTGCGAAGCAGAACCAACGCTTTTGCTTCTTTTCTGGAAAAGAAGAAAGGACCCTGCTAGATAGCGTAGCTCGATGTCGTTTCAAAAAATAGACATTACTGATGAACCTCCGGTGGAGAAATCTAGAGTTTTTATATCGCCCTGATATATTACACGTTGGTTGTTGGATCAGAGAGAGGCATGGGCGTATGGTATAATGGTCTATGACTCCATGGCTGTATCCTCATCGTCGTGTCCGCCACCTTTGTCTTCCGTGATCCATAGGACGTTGTTACAACTAGAAGGCATTGTTAGCATATACGGTATTGGGTCAGAGTTGTTTGTCGAGGACTTACCGTATTAACACTTCCCCAAGATCACCATTAAATTTTCCATCGATGTATTCCGCAGTTTCGTCGAGTTGCAGGTTCATGTATGAATCGACAGAAATCAGTTTACCCTTGTATTCGGTCTCGCCCCATTTTAGTCGAACAACCACCTTCTGGCCGGTCAGGCCCTGTAGAAAGGGCTTTGGGTTTACTGGAGCAAACTAGAAAGATGTGAATTAGCCGGAGCTCATAGAAATTCGCGTCGTTTCCAATACTTACGGACATGATGTCGGCTGAACTCCGATAAAATATGTTGATGGAGGTGGGTTTTGATCTACTATATATTGGGACTTCTCACCCCTCACCACTTACACACCACGACGCGTTCAAAAACATGGATATTCACCCTCAAGAGGATGAATATGATCCCCAACAGGTATGCAATTACGTGTAGCTCTGTTTGCTGGCTTAAACTGACTGTTTAGGAACTCACGTCGTTGAAACAACTTCGTGCCATGTTGGAGGCTGTCCGTCAATTAACCGAGGGCATAAAATCTGACATTAAATCCTCCGTTGACAACCACAAAACCGTTCAAAATGATGCCAATGAGCTGAATAAGCTAGTCAAAGAACTCTAAACTGCTGGCTTCTATGAAATCGCTTCCACAGCCTCAAACCCCGCCCTCCCCGGTCTATTAACCCAGGGCTGAGGTGGGTTTTTCTGGGGGCACGCCCCCAGACCCCAGGGCTCGCTTCGCTCGAAGCTATGGGTAGTGTTTCTTTATTTTTACTCGTTGACGCCTTGCAGAGCTATGGGGGTGCAGGGGGCTGGCCTCCTGCAGTCCTAACCCAGAACGCGTTAACTCTTTACTGGTGGCCCACGCCCAGACCCCCTAGGCTCGCTTCGCTCGAATCTATGGAATGTGTCTAAGATTACTGTACTTTTGAAATGATATCTAAACATCTAAACACTTCATACAGCCTGAGTGTCCTTTAGTGGACATTTTGCGGCAGATTCAATGCATGAATAGATAACCCTAAAATCCAATACTATACACGTCTTTTTTACACGTGTCTACGTGATGATATCTGCCAATTATTGTTGGTTTGGACTGTAATATTATAGTTAATTTTACGTACGTATATATACGGTACGTATACGCGTACGCGTACTTTTAATTTGAATCATGATCAGAATTGCAATTGCTATCCGGTGCTGGTATATACTGCCGATCGCATGGATGGTATACGTATATTTATAAGTGTATAGAGAAGAACTTTATATTTAATTAATTATAACCAAATTAAACAGCATTTGATCCGGATCCCCTAAATCCTGTATGCACGCGCTGTCACGCAGCTAGCTATAGTAGTATGCATCCATACAAGTCTAATGAACCAACATCACTAACCCTTTTATGCGTACAAGTGGTATACATGTATGAATTTTGGTGGCTTCAGGGCTCATTCCTGTATATAATTGGTATTGTATGGATACAATGACTATACATGTAGAGCGATTGTTAGCATCCAATTTAACTTCTTTATGGGCTCCGGGTTTCTACGCGTGTATAGCATTTGGCTGTGATACGTATGATTTTGCGTATACGTAACATGCGTGTAGCTTACTCGGACATGTACACGTGCACAATGAACAGCCTGCGTGTATGCCAGGATCCGGACGCAACGTTAACTAATATAATTTAATGTGCGAAATCGAATTCGAATTTGAGTACGTATACGTATACTGTACATGTACATGCAGGAGGCCTAGCTCTAGCTATAGCTATAGGCATTATAATCAGTTAAATTCAGGCGCTAGCTAGTATGCATATATGCATACAATTGCAACATATATACATTCATGATCGATGCATGTCTGTTAACGTAACGTTACTGGTAGCCCACTTGTATAGCTATAGACCAAGTATGTCAGCAATATTAATTAATGCTGATTTTGTAAAGCTGTTTCAAAGTACCGTTAATTAGTTAATGCTGTTCGGATCCGGAATTACCTCTTTATATATATATAATCGATATCATGGACTTTTTTTACGTGTACCCTTTTATATATTCGATTCGATTCTACTGGAGATTTCTGTACTTGTTTTACGGGGGCCAGCACCCTCACCCCGTGGATCTGCGAGGCTCCCTGGGGGCGTCTAAAACCCCTACAAACTGGTTGATTAATATCGAGCCCGATATCGAGAAGTCTATATAGAGAAGCTAGCTAGTATCAATCAAAATCGTCCCGGCTGCCGAGACGTAACCTCGATCGACACATCTGTCTTTGGCTGCGTCAGTCAAGGACCACGACTGACTTGACGCGCAAAGAACCAATTTAAGGTCGAGATGAATGCATAGAACAATGATTCGTAATAGGAAAGAAAGGATACTAGCAGAGCTTCTACTAAGGAAAAGAAATAATAGAAAAGCACTGGCCAATTATTACCGATTGTATCTAAAAAGCTATCATGACAGTTTGAAGCATTACTACGTACAGGTTCGCTATCGAAACGTCATCATACATAAAATGGAGCTTAATGCAGCCACCAACTGCCATTCATAGTCAACGCCATGACCGAGACTGCATCCTATGTAAGCTTCTCCGCGCATCATTACCCGACAGCATCTGCACTGGCCTTCACGCTTATGTATGCGATGTTTAGTCAGCTAGGGATCGAAAAATAAGAATAAATAGGAGTGATCCTCCCCCTTAATGACCTTTTTCCCTCCAGCACTTAACCACAACTGGCCAAGGTTTCATCACACAGGTACCTTGAACCCATCTGACTTCACTCCGTACCGTAGGTGCCTAAACCAGTTCATTTGCAAACTATGCTGTACCTGTTCTTTGAAGTATTCACATCCACGTGAGATTGTATGTGCAGCAAACCAAAAAATCTTGAATTTATAACCAATCCGGGATATCAAGGTAGTCCTCAAACTGGAATCGGCGAGTGAAATAATCCACGAAATGAAACCTGGGTCCACATGGGGCTCCCCCTGCAAATCTAACTCAGTAGTAGGTTTTCTGGGGGCACGCCCCCAGACCCCCTGGGCTCGCTCCGCTCGAGACTATGGGCATGTATTCAATAAAGCCTCGCAGAGTCACGGGGGTGCAGGGGGCCGGCCCCTGCAAACCTAACCCAGTAGTGTATTTCTGGGGGCTAGCCCCCAGACCCCCTGGGCTCGCTTCGCTCGAGGCAATGGGTATGTATTCGATGAAGCCTCGCAGAGCCACGGGGGTGCAGGGGGCTGGCCCCCCTGCAAACCTAACCCAGGTGTAGTTTTTCTGGGGGCTAGCCCCCAGACCCCCTGGGCTCGCTTCGCTCGAGGCTATGGGTATATATTCGATGAAGCCTCGCAGAGCCACCTCCTGCAAAGGTGAGTTGATCTCGTTATACTGTATTAGGCTCTATATTTGACTGAGGTTAGGATTTTTGCCGCCATCGTATTGTAGGCGGATAGCGGCCCAGACGGAGTCTGAGAGCATGATGGTCATTGCCAATGCATACACCAGGGTGATGGCGTAGAAGAAGTTTGCGTTGCCGCTGCCGAGGTAGATCCACAGATGGTAGAAGGTAGGGGCGAGCGCGGCCGAGTAGAGCAGGGCGAGGGTGACTGGGATGCCGTATTTGAGCAGTGGGAAGATTGGCCTGCAGAGGGCCAGCAGGGTGAAGTAAAATCCAATGTCACCGACCTCGGGATACGACTTGAGCAGCGTGGCGATGCCCGTCATGGTGGCTAGGGCGAACAAAGGATTGTCCTTGAACCGGATCGCCAGGGGCAGGGCAAACGCCGCCACATAGATCTGGAAGACGCCCATGAAGAAGGAGCGGAAGAACTCGAACATCTCGGTGAAGAAGTACCACCACAGCCCGATGTTGGGCGTCAGGTCCGAGAAGAACAGGATCGTCCCGTACACAGAGCTGACGAAGTTCCAGTTCCCGGTCGTCTGGTAGCTCAGCAGCAGGAACAGTCCGCCCGCAAGAGCGAAGACCAAACCCAACCGGACGTAGGCCCACCCCCAGACCCCGAGCGAGACCTCATTGAATACATGCCCAACGCCTCGAGCGAAGCGAGCCCAGGGGGTCTGGGGGCGTGCCCCCAGGGAAACACCCGGGTTAGGGTTTTGCAGGGGGCTAGCCCCCTGCACCCCCGTGGCTCTGCGAGGCTCCGACGACGAGGAGGCTGTGTTGGGAGGAGGAGTACATTTTAGCGCGAGCGTCGCAAGCGCGGGCAGCAGATAGAGCGGATATCCCGACAAAACAGCCGCCAGGGCCAAAACCAGCATCGCTTGGAGTGGCTTGTGAGTGGTGGCCGCCACCACAGCCACCGCCACTGTGGCGTTGGAGAACGCCACAGTGGACTTGGCGAGTGTGGAGAGCAGGGTGAACGGGTTGAATAAATAAATAGCCGCCACGGTTGCTGGGTCGAACATGGCGTGGCCCTGTTTCTTGAGTGCAGTGACGATTCGCACCAGGGCCACGCCCACGACGAGGTCCACAAGGGCGTACAGATAGCTCGACACCGAGTCTTCGGACCCAAACACGTCGTGGAGGGTTGTGAACAGCGCCAGCAGGAGCGGCGATTGATGAAATACGCCTCCGTTGTACGGGTCCGCCCCGTGGGTGTGTTGGTATATGCCCTCCTTCATGCGCTTGAACGAGCTCACGGGCGTGGAACACTCCACCCGTCCATCCAGAACATGCGACAGCTCGGGAAATCGCTCGAAAAGCACTATTCGAACAATTACCCCCGCCAGTAACACGCCTATCGTCCGCTTTTCCATCTCAAACAGCCCAACGTGTGGTGTCTTGACCTTCCCTCCCAAACTCCCAACCCTTCACCTACTCTTTTCACATTTGATTCTAGCCAATTGTTCGGTCGGTGTTTTCCTGGGGGCACGCCCCCAGACCCCCTGGGTCCGCTTCGCGGATTTTGGGTAGAAATTTGGCTTATTAAGCTGTTTCTCAATTAATTGTTTGTTTGGTGTTTTCCTGGGGGCACGCCCCCAGACCCCCTGGGTCCGCTTCGCGGATTTTGGGTAGAAATTTGATTTATAGTTAAAAGAACTTTTTGAATGGGGTAGACAGGACCAATTTTTCGGCAAAAATGTATTGTACTAAACTGTTTCTAACCAATTGTTTGGCTAGTATTTGCCTGAGAGAAGCTCCCGGACCCCTGGGTCCAATTCGCAGATTTTGGGTAGAAATTTGATTATAGTTAATAATACCTTGGGGCACCCCCAGGACACCCTGGGCTTGCTTCGCTCGTTGCTATGGGCAGTGTTTGTCCTTTCTATTCGTTGAGGCCTCGCAGAGCCACGGGGGTGCAGGGGGCTGGCCCCCTGCAAACCTAACCCAGTAGTGTATTTCCGGCGGCACGCCCCCAGACCCCCTGAGCTCGCTTCGCTCGATGCTATGGGCAGTGTTTTGTCCTTTCTATTCGTTGAAGCCTCGCAGAGCCATGGGGATGCAGGGGGCTAGCCCACTGCAAACCTAACCCTTTTGAACGGGGAAGGCATGATTAATTTTTCGGCAAAAATGTGTTGTACTAAACTGTTTCTAGCCAATTGTTTGGCTGGTATTTTCCTGAGAGAAAGCCCCCAGTCCCCTGGGTCCGCTTCCCGGATTTTGGGTAAAAATTGGATTTATAGTTAAGAGAACTTTTTGAATGGAGTAGACAGGACCGATTTTTCGGCAAAAATGTATTAGAAGAAGGTGTTGAGGGAACCGTATAAATGGGGAGAACTTATATAACAGGAGGCAGAGTCAATTGTTCACTAAAAATATAGGTCCTATTAAATCGTTTTCTAAACCAAATCTTTGCTTGATACCTCCTGTGGGGCACATCCCGAACACCTGGGCCCGCTTCGCGAATTTTGGTACAGAATTTGAGTTATAGATATAGACAAGAAGGTTTAAGAGGGCCTTATAAATGGGCGACAGGATTAATTGCTCGGTGAAAAATATATTCTAGATCTATTAAACTCTTTCTAAATCAATAGTTTGTTTGGTATTTCGCTGGGAGACGCAGCCATACCCTCCTTGGTCCGCTTCATCGATTTCGGGTAGAAATTTGGTATATAGAAAAGAAGGTGTTAAGAAAATCTTTAAGATGGAGCTAAAGTCCATTTTTCGGTAAAAAATCTATTATATTAAACTATTTTCAATCAATTTATGGAAGGCACAAGGGCCCTCTGGACTCCCTTCGCGGATTTTGGGTAGAAAATTTGATTTTTAGACAAGAAGGAGCCAAGAGAACCTTTTAAAATGGATACGATGGCGGAAAGAATTCTAATCTCAGTCAACTATAGGGGCTAATACGAATAATCCCAGTCACCAGCGACCCTCATAAGGTTTTCTCTCTGGACACCCCTCAACTCAATTCAGTTCTGGGTTATAATTTACAGGAAACCAGCCCCCTGCAGCTCTGTGGCTCTGGGGAACTTCAACGAGTGGAAAGAATAGTACATAACTCATAACTTAACTTCGAGCGAAGCGAGCCCAGTGGGTCTGGAGGTGTGCCCCCAGAAAAGTACTACTGGGGAAGGTTTGCAGGGGGCCAGCCCCCTGCACCCCCGTGGCTCTGCGAGGCTTCATCGAATACATACCCATAGCCTCGAGCGAAGCGAGCCCAGGGGGTCTGGGGGCGTGCCCCCAGAAATACACTACTAGGTTAGACTGGGTGTGTCAACAAATCTTCTGCGAACCAGAACTCATGAGTTGCTTCTTTCTGTAAAAGAAGAAACTACTGGGGTAAATACCAGCGAATTGAGCTACTACATCCCAGGTTTGGATTTCTGGGACACAGGGTCGGCTTCGCCAAGAGTTGAGCCAACAAACCTTGTGCGAAGCAGAACTAACGACTGTACTTCTACTATGCTTTGTTAGTGGACCAAAACAGCTTAATTCATCGAAGCCTCGCAGAGCTAATGTTTTTGGTTCTTTTATAAAAAGAACAGAACAGATCAACGTGTTGAAGCCTCGCAGAGCTAATATTTTGGTTCT
>JAJMDO010000010.1:24453-62667 GCA_030573635.1 Blastobotrys ciferrii | reverse complement strand
GGTGCCAATGACGGAATCGCAGCGGACGCTGACCGATCAGGTAGTTTCGCTGCATTATTCCGATATTTTGAAACTGTTTGAGACTGCTGAGAGCGTGATGCATGAGTCGTTGGAGACGCTGTTTGCAAATTCTCAGCTGGTGGCCACGCATCCGTATTTATTGGTAGACCAGTATGAGCCGCACAACCTACTGTTGAAGGAAGTTCCTGCCCAATTGGCGCGAGAAAGCGGCAAATTTAGCGTGTTGGGTGATATTATCGATCTGATTAAGGATGACCGGAAGCATGTGGCGCTGGTTTGTCGCACGGGGAAAACTATGGATCTGATTGAGGCGTATATTCTGGGAAAGTTTGTAAACTATCGGCGTTACTCGGGGTCCTATTTAAGAGAGCCCAATGGCGAGGACGATGACTTTTCGACTGTCCATCTGATCCCATCATCAAATTTGGATCCGTCTTTTGTAGAGGATAAATTCGATTTCGTCATTGCGTTTGACCAATCGTTTTCAAAATCTGAGCCGCATATGACTAAACTTTTGAAATCGCATACCAAGTCACCTGCGCCACTCCCAATACTGAGACTGGTTCCACTGAACAGTGTGGAGCATATTTCACACAAATTTGGTGACAACACAAACGGCGATTTTCTCAAGAAGGTGCTGGCGGCGGTAGTGTGTCTTCGTTGGAGCGTGGGATCGATTCCGGCAGATTTGAAGCCGGTGTATCACCAGCATTTACAGCCGTTGGCTGATTGGTTTCACACCCCAACCAGTCCATGGCAATTGCCACAATTGCCCAAGGTGGAAGAATACTCTGCTTCTGATGTGGAGGAGTCCTTGTTGAAGGAATGGGAAGACGAGTCTCCGGCAGACGACCAGAGTGGCAAAGGAGCGAATGGGTATTATAAGGTAAAAAGAGTGAAACGCGAAACTGATTATGTATCTGATGAACGGGATGCCGACAATGATGACGACCTGGTACCATATCAAACGCTAATGACCCACCAATTGATACGCAAAATGAACCGAATGATTGCGCAAAATTCACAACTAAAGACCGACTTGGAAAGCTACAAGTTGACGTCCTCTCAGCGTCAAGAGACATATGAAGAGTTGGTCGAAGAGATGGGGGCTAAGGTGCGCGCGATTGACGAGCTAGAGAACAGACTTCGTTTCACTGAACGTAAAGTTGAACGCCTAACAACTGAGCGAGAACGGGCCGTGGAGAAGACTGATAGAGTAACCCAGGAGCTACTAACAACACGAGAGGCCATCCAGAATGGACCACCTGAAACTGCCAAACTGGATGAACAACGACGGCAAATTGAAGAACTAGAAACCGAGCTTAAGAAAGCAAATGACAAGCTAGAATCGCGCAACAGAGAAAATGAGTACATGCGTGAAGAGTATCAAAAGGCCTCCTCAGCCGCAGCCGATGCGCACGCTCAAATCAAAACTTTGAAGGAAGAAAACGCCGAACTGGAGAAACGGGCAGATGGCGAGGTTATTCGTCTCCGCTCATTAACATTTGATGAGGAACGTTCGATCAAAGACGATCAAATAAAGGAGCTAACCTCCAAACTCGAACTCCTGGAAGAACATCTCCGACGAATGATGGATTCAGAGAAGCAACAAATCGGACGCTCCCGCCTTGCCAGCCGAGCAAACAGCACCTCTAAAATGTCCAGAACTAACTCCCCAATCACAGATAGTAATACTAACAACGGTAAGGTCAAATAACCTCACAGCTTTAATTCAATTATCCATGTCAACGTTCTCATAAGCGTTCAGTCTTTTGAATCATGTCTATTCTTTCTATTCGTTGAAGCCAGCTCCCTGCACCTCCGTGGCTCTGCGAGTCTTCATCGAACACTACTGTAGCCTCGAGCGAAGCGGGCCCAGGGGGCGAACCTGTACCCGAGGAAGGGATATTCATCCGGACTTCTTCATTGCTAGGATTTTATGATCCAGATGACCAAGAAATCTCTGAACATATCCAACTCACTGGCCACCAACTGAAGGCGATCTTTCAAGGTGAACGTGCAGTGGTGAATGATGAGCTTGATGATGAGCTTGGTAATATTGAGTTTTGACAGCCGACGGAAGTGAATGATTGGAAATGGCTACTAGGGAATTAATGAACTCCGGCTCAATTTACGTGATTTAAACTCCGTTTGGAGAAGCATCTCTGCGCAACCTAGGGCGGTTGCATCGATGGGCCAGTTTAAGCTTCGAACACCGAAAAGGAACAACAACAACATATGGTGGTTCAGATTACTGTTAGCTGTGGAAACAATGGCCATGAAATGAGTATTTTTCTGGGGCCAGGCCCCCAGACCCCCTGGGCTCGCTTCGCTCGAGGCTGTAAGTATGTATTTGATGAAGCCTCGCAGAGCCACGGGGGTGCAGGGGGCTGGCCCCCTGCAAACCTAACTCAGTGATGTTTTCCTGGGGGCACGCCCCCAGACCCCCTGGGCTTGCTTCGCTCGAGGCTATGGGTATGTATTCGATGAAGGCTCGCACAGCCACGGGGTGCAGGGGGCTGGCCCCCTGCAAACCTAACCCAGTTGTGTGGATTTTATGGGGCTCGCGCGCGATTATGGTTGCTTATGTAAGCGTACGCGCGATGCGCGCTGGGAGGTGTGGCTCCAAGCCGTGAATGTGAAGAAAAATATATAGCGATTGGAGTTCGGTTGGGAGCTGGTTGAGCGACAATATGGCTGGGGACCTTGAGATTGATATTGATGACTTTGGACTGAGGGATGAAGACTTTCTTGGACCCCAGGGGTCTAAGGAGAATGAAGAAAAGAAGGATGAAGAGCCAGCCAAGGAGCCTGAGGATGAAGTGATGGAAGTGGAAACTCCGATAGAGGGAACTCCGCGTCCAGAGGCTATTCATGTACAGGGAGTGGATGAGCTTTCTACTGCTGATGTACAGCAGTTTGTCAGACACTATGTTGCACAAGAATATTTCAAAATCGAATGGATTAATGATTCATCAGGTAAGGGTTTCTTCCATTAGCCGTTCTGCGTCTATCCAACAACTATACGACTTTGACAGTGAGGCGGTTTAAAAGCATGCAGAATTGAATGGAGGTCCTCAATTTGTGGGCGAGATACTTAGGGCCTGCTTCAATGAGGGTCCTATCTCATTTGAAACTGTCCTAGTGCGGAAGTGGTTTTTCAACTGTTTCCTGGGGCACGCCCCAGATCCCCTGAGCTCGCTTCACTCGAACTATGGGTAGTGGTTTATTCTTTTATTTTTGAAGCCTCGCAGAGCCACGGGGATGCAGGGGCTGGTCCTCTGCAAACCTAACCCAGAATTAGTTCTGGGGGCACGCCCCCAGACCCCCTGGGCTCGCTTCGCTCGAAGCTATGGGTAATGTTCTGTTCTTTCTATTCGTTGAAGCCTCGCAGAGCTATGGGGGTGCAGGGGGCCGGCCCCCTGCAATCCTTTTTGAATCTGTTGATAGTGATAGTGTTGGAAGTGTTATTCAAAAGAGATTTGAGAGACTAACATAGCAGTGAACGTTGTATTCAAGAGCGGTGTGAAGGCGAAAGGGGCGCTGATAGCATTAACATCAGAATCTGTATTTTACGAAGGGACTGAAGTTGCCGATACGCAACTGAGAGACGCGAAAAGTCATCCGGAGAAGCGAGGTGTAAACCTGAAAATTCGAATTGCGTTTGACACGGACAAGAAAGTGAAGAATGCAAGAGCTAAGAGCAAGTATTATTTATGGCACGGTGAGCCATCGTTTGAAGATGAGCGCTATCGTGTTCACGACCCCAACATGGATATGACAGAGGAGGAAAGAAACGCTGCTCGTGAATATCGATTCAGAGAAGTTCCAGCAGATGGTGGTGACGACGAGCTATTCCCCGAAAAGATTGGTGGTGGCGTGCGCGAACGATCACCCATACGACGGAATAAGAAGTTTGCTGATCTGTTCGAAAGCAAGCTTGAGAAGCCCAAGGTGGGTCTTGCTGGTAATCGGTCCAGGGACCTTCGCGATAGATTTGGTGGACCAAAGAGCAGAGATCGATCCAGGTCTCCTGACAGTAACAGAAGCAGTCGGTCTAGCACTCGACCTGTCTTGGATGATGACGATCTAATGTCAAAGAAACCAACCGACCTAGGCAGCAGAATAGGCGGCAAACCCAGTAACGATCGATGGGTTAAGGGCGACAAACTAGCAGAGAGGCTAAAGGAACCACACAAAGGACGTGAGCGACGCGGTAGACGAAAGGCTGCTGATCTGTTTTAATATCTATTTTATTCAAATTACGCTATATTAATCAATCAATTCATATTCCGGCATAGGTAGCTTAGAATTATTAGTTCTTTGGGGCAGATCCTAACCCAGAACTGTTTTCTGGGGGCACGCCCCCAGACCCCCTGGGCTCGCTTCGCTCGAAGATAGGGTGGTGTTTAATTCCTTCTTTCTACCCGTTGAAACCTCGCAACGACGGGGGTGCAAGAGACTGGTCCCTGCAAATCCTTTGCGAAGTAGTTTGATATATATATACTTTCACTCCTTTCCTGGAACAAGGACTACGTAGCAACATGGAAACGTTTCACAGCTAGGGCTTCGATGTAGGTTCAATTGAATTAATAGTATAGTGAAGAATCGAGAAGGAATTCAGCGTAAACGAGGATCGCATGAAGTTGGTTTCTATATTCCAGATTACATACGTGCAAAATATTAACTAACTAACCAGTTTGGGCCTGCATAAAGAAGTTCAAGGTACGTACCACAAACTCAGGTATCAAGAATTTCAGCACACGCGCAAAGACAGTTGGTAAGATTTTGGGGGTGATATGAACAATTACCGTTCAACGGGTTGTAGCGCAGCAGAATGTTTTTGGTCCCTTTGGTTGTCGCCAATATTCAGGATGTCAGTATATTCATGCACGGTAGAATCCGAACGAGCGGAGCCCGCCACAGTTTCGCAGTTCCCTAGAGGTATAGCAGAACTGAAGGAATATTCATTCAAATATGATCTTTCATTCCAGTCTTGTTACGGTGGGTCGTCTGGTATGTGCAATAATTACAGGTAGAATTGGTGGATCCAGAATAACAGAAGTTGTAAGACTCTGACTAAATGACTAACTGCAGATCTAGGGGTGGTTGCATGTACATGTATGTATCACAAGTTTCACGTGATTGCGCAGTTGGTATCTCAACAATTAATTCACTTTGCAGCTAGTAGACGGCATTGATTTTAACTAAATACCCGGGGAATGGATGGTAAACGAATTCCGTAACTATCCCAGCGGAACTTGAACAGTTCCGGTACCGGAAAATATGGGGAACTAGGAATCGGATCGGGTTCTGAAGTTCAGCGAGCTAGCTTCAAGCATCACGTGACTTAATTATAGTTAAATTAACGCGTAGTTAACTTTTTTGGGTGGTAGCGTGGTTTGAATTCTGCGCAGCAGAAGAGAGATTTTTGCTTCTTTTCCCATAAAAGGAAGAACACTGCGTTGCCGAGTGTTAGACCAGTTATTTGAGTGGGTCCGTTCGCTGGACAGATGAATCCGTTAATTCTGCCAATCGCTGATAACTTTCCCCGATTGAGTAGGAATTCAGTCGATCACAACAAGCACTGGGTTTCAAGAAGGTTAATTCAGCAAAACAGCGACCAACTGAGCGTTTTGTTAGTATAATTGGTGCTTAAATCCTGATGGATTGGACAATTGCTATTCTGCATGGTTTTGGAGACTCCCTTCCGAGTTGCAGTTACTATGGATGATCGACGCAGGGGCCAGCCGCCGATTAACCGTGATCGAGGCGGGCTCAGGGGGGGCTTGACAGGGTATTATCGTCGTAAAATGCGGGTATATATAGAGGGGGGATTAATTCCCGTTGCAGTTGAGCGGGACCTGGCGAATTGACTACATGTTTGTGCTGATTCTGCTGATGCTGTTGTATACAGCAAGGCCCATATGGTCGTTTCCAATCAGCCTTTCTAACGACACAATACCAGTACCTGTTCCACCTTCAGATGATCCATTTTATGTGCCACCAGACGGGTTTGAAAATGAACCAATAGGAACCATTTTGAGGTATCGAACTGTCAATAATCCTGGGTATTTGATACTCCGGGCCAACGTTAAAGAAACTGTTGAGCTTCTATATAGAACAAGGAATACAAGTGGAGCACCGATTGCGACAGTCACTACGGTATTGGTCCCACACAACCCTGATGTATCAAAGGTTCTGTCATACCAAATCCTGGAAGATGCATCCTACATAAACTGTGCGCCGTCATACGGAATTCAGTTCAAAGCCAGTCCCGAAGCGATAGTGGCTCAAGGGGAGTTCCTTCTAATGGCGTCAGCGCTGAATGAGGGATGGATAGTTGTTACACCTGATTACCAAGGTCCATATTCAGCCTTTACAGCGGGGTACCTGTCGGGATATGCAACATTGGACTCCATACGAGCAGTTTTGAGGTCGGGAAACATCACTGGCATTCAGCCTAATTCAACTGTTTCTATGTGGGGATATTCTGGTGGTGCATTGGCTACTGGCTGGGCTGCTGAACTACAGCCAGAGTATGCGCCTGAGCTCAGTATAGCCGGTATTGCGGCTGGGGGTTATGTTCCTAATATCACTGATGTCGCCTTCAAAGTTAACCGTGGGCCATTTGCATCACTTGTTCCTGCCGCTATTCATGGATTGTCTAAGGAATATTCAGAGTTGGAAGAACTCATAAACCTGCAGTTGGTGTCGTCTGAAGCCGATGCATTCCAGTCAATTCAGACTCAGTGTCTACTACAGTGTGGACTTGCATTTGCATTCCAAGACTGGGGTAAATTATTCCACAATGGTGCCGGGTTCTTAACTAACCCAACAGCCAAACGCATTACGTCGGAGAATTCCATGGGTAAACACACACCAAAGGCTCCAATGCTTATATACCATGCAGTTCATGACGAGATTTCAGATATCAAGAACGTGGATTGGGTTTACGATAAATACTGTTCTGGTGGTGCAGATATTGACTTTGTACGAGACCTGACAACAGAACATGCCACTCAACTAGTAGCAGGCAGTGCACAAGCATTCAATTGGCTAAAAGACCGTATGGATGGTAAGCCTGTTAAAAAAGGTTGTCGCAAAAGGACATTGTTGTCCAGTGCCTATCAGAACGGTACCTTGGAAACATTTGGTCATGAGATTGGCAGCGCATTGATGGCCCTAACTTTCCAACCGTTAGGAAGGGCAGACAACAACAACAGTACACGATAACTCACGCCTTACTAACACATCAAGATAATTTAGCGGGTTCCTATTTTTCTGGAGTAACGAGAAAAAGCTTTAGGAAACGGAAATGGCCTTCCCTCTTTTTGTACTGGTTTCTGGGGGCACGCCCCAACCCCCCTTGGCTCGCTTCGCTCGGGGTTAGGAGTAGTGTTTCGGCATCTAGAATTTGTTTGGAGACACTCCATTACCGCTTATAATTTTGCATCTAAACTTGTACATAGCAATTAAAATAGCTGGTTGACACGCGAGACATTCAATGGATATAGAGGATATTTTAGAGTTAATTGGTCTAAAATTGTAAAAGGACCGGAACTAGAACAGTTGTGTGCTATTATATCCTAAGGTGTCGTTGCAGTTGGGATTTCCAGTGTTTTCTGTGCTGTTCCAACCTAGAGTTTCATTGTGATTGTGGTTCCCGGTGTCGTTGTAGCTGTTGTACTCACATATTCCAGGATATTTTCTCTGATTAAGAGGGAATGGAATAACTCCTGCCCGAACGAGGTTGAAAAAGTCAAAGGAAACTGCACTTTCAGTCTTGTAGTTTGAAAAAAACCATCCTCCTGCTTGTTCCCACGCTTCCAATTGGGATTCAACATATCTTCGATGATTGTTCAACTCATCAATTGTCCATTGATTAATGTCATTTTGATGTTCACAATCACCTCCTGGGGGCACATTTGGAATTGTACCGTCATAGTAATGACCAACACCGACTCCATTGTAATATTTTGCGCAATCAGTAAGAGCAGCAGACCATTCACCAACAATCACAGGGAGCTTACTGGACTTGAGGATCATACCTTCCTGACAGACAGCGTTGACTTTGTTTTCAATGGGACGACGAATTAGGTCGGGCATTAGGGCAGGATATTCGTGTTTATCAAAGAAAAAGTTGCTGTATGGTGCAGTTCCATTAGTTAAAAGAAGGTGTTCCCAAGTGTCCATTTCTGCCAACGCGTCAGAAAATACAATAGTTAGGTTACTATTCTCTCTTATGGTGTCAAAAGCGTCAGAATAGAAATAGAGAAGTCTCAATGGCATAGGCCCTGGAATGGCCTCGCTAACCACCTGGACAGCTTCGACAACGTCATTATACCGATCACTGCCATACTTTTTGGAGATATAATCCAGTATTTTGAGGGTAAGGTTCTGGTTACCTTCATTTAACCATCCAGTCTGCTTGATTCGTCCAGAATTTGGCATCCCATTTTGAGATCCAGGCAATCCTTGAAGATCTATCCAAACGCTAATCCCGGCTTCTCTACACCAATCAATAGCGTCATCGAGATACTTTTCCTGACCTTGAACAAACGCATCGTTCTTTTTTACTTCAAACCCCCAGTATCCAATAGGAATTCGAACATGGGTAAGTCCAAAACGAGCCATTTGAAAGAAATCATTTCGCCGGTAGAAACTGGACCAATGTCCTTCTAGTCTCTTTTTGCATTCGTGGTATCCAAGCATTTGGCAATAAGTGTACTCATCTTTAGGAACCCCCGAAGATATGTTGTACAACGATGAGTTGGCTCGCGACGTAGCATTACTGGCTGCTTCGAATAACGAAGGTGTAATATAGGGCTCCATCAAAAGCCATCCACCCAAGTTTACACCTCGAACTATTTTGTCATACTCAACATTCTGCACGTTATAATGAAGGGTTCTGGACTGAACCACTAATAGGGAAAGCGAACAGATAAAAAGGGTTCTGAACAACATGCTGGCCGTCCTTTGCAAACACTTTTAGCCATTCTCGCTTATTTATACCTAAAGAGACCGATCTACCTTGTGGTGTATGCTGTGGCGGTTGGCGGGCCCAGAACTCTTGTGCTCAGTTAAATTTTTCTTTCAACCAATTGGCAAATACCACGCCCAATCCAAGGCATAAATTTCGGCTTATCAGAAGAAGTCTCAGGAACTATCTTCAGCTTTGCAGTAAAGGTCAAAAGCAAAGCTCCTATTTTACGGGAAACAGGGGTATGCATTAGTTCACGACTCGGGCTGCAGAACTAGTGAAAAAAACTCGTTGTGATGGGATAGGTTTCCCAAGGCTAGGAAAATGCGTTGGGTGGTGGTCCAAGTTAACTAAGAAGCTGAACTACGACCAGAGGCTCGGCGAAGCCGACCCTGGGGGTTTGGGGGGCGTGCCCCCAAGAAATGCCTATAAGGTAACCACTCATTTTATTCAGTTATACTCGTTGTGTGTTATTTCAATATCCTTGTTCTTTTGGTCAGCAATTGCAGTCATGTCAATTACGTTTGTATGTTCGAAAGCCTGGTCACCAAAGAGGACAGCAATTTCTTCGAGAGAGTGCTTCGCAGTTTCGATATAGAAAAACTTGACTAGGAGAATAGAAATCAAGTTGAACCCAACGATCATTAGATAATAGTACCCGTGCATAGTAGCGAAACCGGAAGGCGTAGACATGCCAATGGCAAAGTTCAGGCCCCAGTTACAAGATGCGGCCACCGCCATGCCCTTAGCTCTTGCTCTCAGTGGCATCACTTCTGCAGGGATCAAGTATGCTACGGTCAACCAACTGGCTCCAAATGCTGCGTTGTATAGAACGACAAATGCGAAAAGTCCACGAGCTCTGGTCATGATATCAAGCGACGGTAATTCGGTGAATAAACACACCATGCTTAATGTAATCATCATCATGATTGAACCCATGACCATTATAGGCTTTCGACCCCATCTATCAAGAAGCCACCAATTGGGGATTGTGGCAAAGATGTAAACAATCGAGTTGGCAACAGTGTACAACAAAGATTTTTCAGTGCTAAATCCGGCCTGAGAAAGAGTCGAAGCCAAGTAAAATGACACAATATTAATCCCGTTTAGCTGGTTGAAAGCTTGTGTACAGCAACCCATAAAAGTCCTTCGTCTGTACTTTGTAAATAGTTCGCCCCAACCAGCGGTCCCCAAGTGTCGTTCATACAATACCGCTTCCCTAATTTCAGTGTACATTGTTATTACCTTCCCATCGTTCAAATTTCCGCCCGAATGTAGATTGGCCAATGTCTGTTTGGTTTCGTCGGCAAACCCGTTGGCAGCCAACCATCTTGGAGTTTCTGGTACCAGGAAGGACAAAATTAGCATCAGACCAGCTAGACAGGCTTGGACAATATAAGGGCCCTGCCAGCTAATGTTTGACGGCAAATGGAAATAAAACCCATAATCAACCCAACAGGAAATGGCATAACCAATGATGTTGAATGTCATTTGAATGCCTACCATTTTACCTCTGGATCTGATGTTGGATATTTCAGCCTGAATAACAGGAACAGTAATACTTAGAATCCCGACACCCACGCCTTGCATTGTTCGTCCACCGACGAAACCCGCCAAATCATTGGCAAACATCTGGGCAAACGCTGCCGTGAAATATATAAGTCCGCCAACCCTCACGCAATTTCGTCGACCAATTACATCGACCAACTTGAAGCATGTCAAGACCGTAACAAAGCAACAGGCCTGCAAGCAAGCCACACTAATTCCAGTAATCTTAGGATCTACCTCTCCATTCTCAAGAATATGGTCTTTGTAGAACCTTTCAACGAAAACAGGGTTTACCAACAACCCAGCCAAAATTCCCTGGTCAAATCCATACATCACCTCTCCAAGGGAAGCATAGAAGGATGTCAAAGACAGAATAACATACGATGGAACCCATCGAGGATACCTCGTGTTTATTTTTCTGGGCTTTAGAAACTTTTCAATTCGCCCAAACTTTACCGCTTTCAGCTGTGCGTCGTAGTCTTCCTCAAAATCACTCATTGCATATTGATCTGCAATTTCACCTCACCAACTCATCCTCCTTATATACAGACTTGACCCCGTATTTCATAGTCGTTTCTCCGCACTTCGGCGCATTTATGTCCGCTAGGCACCGAAATGTGGGGTGTTCCACCGATCCCCGATTTTCCCCAGATTGATTGACCCAGCTGTCAAACGATCGCTACATGTCCTACCTGATATATGTATTGCTTGTATCACAGACAAACTATATATCATCCACAGCTACAACAAGACTCGTAGATTTAAATCAGCTAGCCGTATACTTGACAGCGGCATCTACCAATATCTGCTCTGTGTCTGAACCCCGGTATCAAATGATCCGAATCTCAGATTATGCACGTTTCATGCATGCCGATCATCCTATCTGAGCCATCTCGGACCGGAGTCCTCCTAACGTTGAATTAACCGTTGGCTAAACTACATCTCATTGAAATATCGTCAAATTCAACCGGTTAGTTAGCTATCATTGGTTATTTTCTGAGGGGCACGCCCCTAGATCCCCAGGGCTCGCTTCGAGCCGAAGCTGTGGGTAGAGTGTTTCCCTTTTGTTCGTTGAAGTCTCGTAGAATCAGTGGACTGCAGAGTGCTAGTCCTAACCTAAAAGTATTTTCTGAAGGCACGCCCAAAGTACCTCTGGGTTCAGTTCGCTCAAAACTATGGATTTCCTTCGTTGAAGCCTCGCAGGTCCACGGGAGTGCAGGGGACTAGCTCTTGCAAACCTAACCCAGATGTGGTAATCTGGGGGCATGCCCCCAGACCCCTGTGCTCGCTTCGCTCGAGGCTATGGGCAGTGTATACTTTTACATTTAATCAGTTTATTATAGAGTCGCCGGGGGCACGCACTAGGAGTTTAAACCTGGAATAAGCCATGAAGACCATGCCAGACTCTTAATCCAACATGAAATTTATTTCTTATCGTTCTTTCCATTTCATGAGCTTTTGCACCTGTTTGTCTCTTTGCTTCCACTCATCATCTCCGCTTTAGCGATTCAGTCAGACCCGGATTCAGAATAACCAGCCTGCTGTGACGTAGCCTGGGTTGCTTCCAACTGCCTGTTCCTAGGTTGATTGATCTAGCACACTTAATGCATGTTCTATTCGTTGAAGCCTCGCAGAGCCACGGGGGTGCAGGGGGCTGGCCCCCTACAGAAGTGTGTTTTGTGGGTGGCAGAGAGCAAATTTGCAAAGGGGGATGGCGTGTTTAGTTGTTGTGATTTAATAAGGCAAGGCGTTTTGGAAAATTTATAAGGCCATGGTAAAACATAACAAAACAAAAGAAATTAAACTTTAGGCTGCCATCGGAATTAGAGATGCCCGAGGACGCACTATATATAGATAGCTTGCGAGCCATGGTATGAATTGAATAGCGTACGTGTTCGATTTGCGTTAGTGTATTATATCTCCATGCGGTTGCATGTACGTGCTATATTTACAAGTTCCAGGGGAAATAAATAAGGGAGCTTCTAGTACACTGCAGGGGTGTGTGTTCTTCTCCATTTTTTTGCGCCTTGTGTTGACAGGCCATTGTTGTTGTTGCTATTATTGTTGGTTGGGGAGGTGGAGTTTGAGCTTCGCATGTTGTCTGGGAGTCGGGTGCTTTGTTCGACGTCTGTGAGGAAGGACTCCTCGTTGCCAAAGTACAAGATCTTGATTACGTTTCCAAATGCCACTGCAATCGACTTGCGGCCATACTTTGTCACGGGGCCAATTGTTTGGATTAGCAGCTGTTGTCTCTTGACCCGACCATATGGCCCGCCTTCGAAATCTGGAATGTCATAGTAGGATACTTGGCCGGTGGCTGACATTGCCCACCCCTCCCATGTGATGTTCAATGGTGGTCTTATGGACGAGAGGTCTTCGTTGAGCGGGGTAGTTATTCGTTGACGAGTTCCTCCTGCTCCGACTCGTTTGGTTAGTGTGGATGGTCTAGTGTTGTTGAATAGTGAAACTGCGCTGGTGCCAATTGGCCGTTTTGGAGTGAGATCAAAATCATCAATCACACTTTGTGGACGCGGGGTTGGACGATCCTCGTCCTCCTTTCTTCTGACACCCATGATCATATTCATATCAGTCGTGTCCCATCCCTCAACGTTGTTTATCCAGTGTTGATGTTCAGTGGCAGCTTCAAACCCCAAACATCTCTTTTCTCGTGGATCACGCTCCACTCGCAAGCAAATGTTGTTTTTGGCACGGTTCTCAACCATCAGGGTGTGTACAATAACAGTCGAGTCATCTTCAGCATCTGCATATGCAACGGAGATGGACTCGACCGATGCACACCCACAAAACCGGCAGTGGGTGGGTTGGGAATGGAAAACTCGAAGTGATCCTCTTTTGAAATGGCCCAGACGGAAATGCTGTAATATGGTTCCTGTCTGAACATCCAACAAGGATGCTGTCATTGATGTGGTTAACATGACCATGTGAATGTCTGGTACGGGGATTATTGATACGATGTTTTCTTTCAACTGGATCGGTCGTGTGCTCGGAATAAACAACTTGTCCTTTTTACCTTCTTGATGGTCACCGTGAGCTGCTAAGGGGGGTGCTGTCAATTCTCGACTCATTTGAACTGAAAACTCGTCTGTAAATTGACTCGAGAATAATGGATCTCGTTCAGATTTGGGGATGGCCGCCATGGATTCCAACAGATCAATCTTTTCAAACGTCCACATTAAATAATTTGTGTGCGTGCCCACTATAATGTCATTTGACGACGACACACAAACCACCTGTTCATTGATTTTGGGTGTCAGCAGTCGAGTCGCGGAAATGAGCTTGCTCTGGGTGTTGGAAAGTTTGATCGGGAACACTCCTATATCATCTCCATGTGGTGGAATGGATAACAATGTGCAATTGCGTGTGATCACAATCAAATCCATACCACTGAAAAACGCGTCAACCGGAAGAGTTGACAAATGCTGTTCATTGTGGAAAAAGTATTCTTGACAGTTCTTTTTAAAGTTCCACACCAACACGGCCGGTATTTTTGGTGAAAATAACGCAATCAACCCACTTGTTCCGTTCATCACAACCTTGTAAACTGGCCAAAATGTCTCTGGCAGGGGTACTTGCACTGGACTGGTAGCTTGTTTTGTTCTCGAATTGATTGCTGCCGCGTTCCAAACAAAGACCTTGTGATCTAGAGACAGGGTGGCAATCCACGACTCGTGGATGATAATGCGCAAAATGTCCAACGCATTGTAATCAACCAAATCCTTTGAAAAGAAGTGCGCCGTGTCGGAAAACTCCTGATCGTCTGGTATCTCAATGGACTTGGGGAGTATGAATTTGAGGATAATCCCGGTTAACGACAAAATAAACGCCAATGAGGCCACAAATTCCAAAAACAAATGCAATGACAACAAGTCTAAAATTCCTGGAGTAAGCGACCCCTTTAAAGGGTTACCCAATGCAAAATCCACCGCCCTTGACATGGGGTGGCAACGGGCGTAAATCACTATAGGCTCATAAACCAACACCTTTTTATCCCGCAACTCGGCAATCTTCCCAGACTGTACAAGCGGGTTCAAAAAGTAGGCAAATTTGCCTGTGGGGTGATCAACGGCAACCCCCTGAGGCATAAAATCCTGAGACGCCAAAAACAAGTACACACCAACAAGGGCACAAGATGCAAACATTGTAATCTGCGGAATGCGTTGTTTGAGATAAATCCTGCGAAAATAAACGAACGCCCGAATGTGAAAATTAAGATCCTTGGAAAGTGGCGCATTGTTGTTTGTTGAAAGGTCCTGATGTGGCAAAATGGTGTTATCAATTGGTGGCGACGATGACGAAGCGGCAAAAACATCCTGAAGTTCCAATCTTCTCAAATCAACAGAAAGAACCGCAATAAAGAAGGATAAATGCAGCATCAAATCCAAAAGCATGGAAATGACTGTAAATATACACAACGCCTTTGCATTGGATGAAAACCCCAAACAGGGCATACATCCAATTGAAAGTATTAGACACGACACCACCACTCTTTGTATTGCCTTTGGTGCCGACATTTCCACAGCTGAAGAAATCCGCGCCAACGGGGAATTTTCTGAAGGCGTTTTGGAAATGGAGTTGACTAGCCGCAACATGTGTTCAGCACCCATCAACGACACCAAATATGGCAGCGCCATAAACTGGCGAATGTGATATTGCGAAAAGGACGGAAACATAACCGAGGTTATCGTCAAGGAGGAAAAAATGGATAATAGCAGCTGAACGATAAATGCAATCGCCAAGCCTGCCTGCGACAAGACCCCAGTAAACCCAGACAAGGCAATCCAGATGTATAACATGGCCACCGTATAAGACACAATGATCATAGTCACGGAAAGCGGACACGCGGGGAAGAAATTGTAGGCATTAGGCGACGACGTGTCAGCACTAGGATTCGGCAACAATGTTGATGCCGAAAACAACAGCTCAGCGGGGTAATCAGTCTCACCAAGTAAAGTACTAACCGCCTCCTTCCATCGCATTGCTCCGTCCGTGTTATAATAAACATATGAAATTAACAACCCAGACGCAGACAACTGATTGTTTGCATGTATATCCGCATTCCCAATCAATTTTGGCGTATACAGAACCGTCTGCAAGTACTCGCGATCATTAAAATCCACCTTAGACACATCACGCCCTATAGACTGAACCCACCCTATTGACGACGTGTCATTACCCACACCCTTCGCCTGCAGATGGATGAACGAGTCCAGAGCCTGAAGAACGTCATTATTCAGCGCGTTTGAAAACGCTGGAGGCAGAATTAGCGCCTGCCGTATATATATATCGGGATCCCCCTCCTGGACCCCCGGGATGCCAGCATTCGGCAGCAGATCAGAAAATAGCACATATATCGTCGAGTACGACAATATAAACGCGATTGAGGTCGGCCATAAGATATACCTCCTGGGCGAGGATGCAACTTTCAACGCCCATTTCATAAACAGCCTCTACAAACAACCGGAAATTAGCCCCACCCAAACTCCCATCACTCATCTCTATGACTTACCATCGCGTATACGGACGTGTGCGGTCGTTCAACTGTACGTAGCCTAGCTCTGTCGACTCTACAAGAAGCCAGTCGTCATCAATGGGCCGGGAGAACAAAAATAACAAGAAAATTCCACCATACACACACCCACGACAAAAAGAAAGTCCCAAACGGTGCGCGCTAGAACATGTGAGAAGTTGCACGGTCGAAAACATTTGCCCGAGGGTCGGCCCGGATCAACCCGCCGATCGCTCATCTCCCAAGCAACTAACCAATCTCTCCGAAACATTCCGAACCCATGCCAAAGCTACAAAAATCAGCCTATCCTTCTCCCTAACCATTTGCCACCGGGTCGTCCCCCTCGTATAGACCTGCATCCATGTCGCGATCCAATGCATGACTCCCAATTGACGTTACACTCCATGCATGCGTGGTTACGTACATGCGCATGCGCGCGCGGGTCAATCTTTCCGTTCCAGGCAGCCAACGATCGCCATCCATGCACAACCACCGTTTGAGATCATCAGGAGCAAAATCTTGTTTCCGCCATACCCTCAAATCTATCCAAAAAACAAAAAAATTCAAAAAATCCAAGAAACACACAAACAAACGATCCTCGTAGATCCACCATTTCGCTGCTTTCCGCATGCTCTATTCTTCTCCCAAAAAAAGATGCACCCTGCGAGCTGCAGCCGGTCTCATCCTTACGCATAAACAAAGGAATCGTAGAGACAAAAGCTAAACGATCCATTTAACTCATTGGATTGTTTTCTGGGGGAATGCCCCCCAGACCCCCTGGGTCGGCTTCGCCGAGGATCGAGTCAAAAACAGATCTTCTTCGATGGGGTGTTTACTGGGGGCACGCCCCCAGACCCCCAGGGTCGGCTTCGCCGAGTTTAGAGTCAAAACTTCATCTCCTGCGAAGCAGAACTACGCTTTTTGCTTCTTTTTCGAGAAAAGGAAGGATGCTATCGACAGTGTATTTCCTGGGGGCACGCCCCCAGACCCCCTGAGTCGGCTTCGCCGAGTTTCGGGCTCAACTGCACCTTCAGAACTACGCTTTTTGCTTCTTTTTCTGGAAAAAGAAGAATAGCATTGATGGTGTGTTAGGCCAGGTTCTATCTTCTGCGAAACAGAAGTACGCTTTTTGCTTCTTTTCTGGAAAAGAAGAGTGTATGACCCAATTTTGTCTTGAGTCTATTGACAGCTTATGTACGTTGACCAGGATGATGTGCTGTCAATAGTACGCGCAGCGGGCTGTCAACAGGGTGGTTACCCCTTATTCTGAGGCATTTTGTAGCTTGACAGCTCAATTACGTAAGACACGCGTGGACAGAAGTAGGGCTGCACATGCATATATATCCCACGTTTCCTGCCAGTCACTAACATATAGCGTAACATCCCGGACCCATCGTGTATGGCTAACAGTTAGTCCAAACACCTCCAGATGCTGAATATAGGGGGATTAATTATATACCAGCGTAAAATAATTCTTCCTCTTCTGCATTAACCATATACGACTCATGCCTTGAACTCAGCAAGGTCTGCATCCCGACGTGTTGACACAGCCTCTTAACTGCTTGTTCAAAACCCTCTTCGCATGGACGGATTATCACGCGTAGGGCCAGAAAAAGGAGCGAAAAGAGTAGTTCTGCTTCGCAGAAGACTGGGATCTGACCCTAAACTCCGCGAAGCTTAGCACTCTGTCGATAACAGTCTTCTTTTTCCAGAAAAAGAAGCAAAAAGCGTTGTTCTGCTTCGCAGAAGATGAAAATTTGATCCGAAATCGGCGAAGCCGACCCCGGGGGTCTGGGGGCGTGCCCCCAGGGAAAAACCCGTCGATGTATATGAAATAGTTTTGCAAAGTGGAAAATACTGCAACGGACTCAGGCGTTGAGTGTTAGAATTCCTGTGTCAACTGCATGTTGAGGGATCGAATGGTAGGGTTTAACTGATTACCGAGTCGGGGACCTCGGTTAATCGGTGAGACCAAACTTAAATAGATAGAATTGATTCTTAAGATTTTGCTTAGCTCTCTGGCGCTGAGTGGCCCATCCGCCTGCATGCATGGCAAAATTAACGGGCTGCAGGAATCTAATCTGGATAAATGCCGTTATCGGCAAATGTCGGTGGGCTCACGGACCTCGGCATTCTCGGGTTTCTGGTGACGGAAACATAACTAACTACCCTACGCATTCATATGCCCCGGGTTCAATGGCATTAGATGAACCCTTTTCATTCGGAGTTGGTATGCAGCTGAATACTCGTGGACACAGACTCGTTCGTCAAAGTAATTCCTCGCGACCCAGAACTGGCACGGCTCTGGGATTGCTCCCCTAGAGGCTATTCGAGCCACGGGGGTGCAGGAGGCTGGCCCCCTGCAATAACCTAACCCAGAATAGTGGTATCTGGGGCACGCCCCTAGACCCCCTGGGCTCCCTTCGCTCGAAATTATTATAGATAATGTTCTATTCTTTCTATTCGTTGAAGCCTCGCAGAGCCACGGGGGTGCAGGGGGCTGGCCCCCTGCAACAACCTAACCCAGAATAGTGTTTTCTGGGGGCACGCCCCCACACCACCTGGGCTCGCTTCGCTCGAAGTTACGGCTAGTGTGTTCTTCTTTCCACTCGTTGAAGCCTCGCAGAGCCACGGGGATGCAGATGCGAATCAGTAAAAAAAAAACATGCACAGGCTTAATCTCAAAACGATAGCTGGGGTTGCGGGAGAAAACCACCAAGGAGCATTCATCTTAATTCAGGATGCTAGGGAATGCTTGCAGTATTCTTCTTCTTTTCCAGAAAAGAAGCAAAAGCGTTTGTTCTGCTTCGCAGAAAGCCAATTATCCCGAACCTCGGCGAAGCCGACCCAGGGGGTCTGGGGGCGTGCCCCCAGAAGAACTACCCGAGTCTTCTGTAGCAAACCACAACTACTCTTCTGCTACTTCTCCTAGGGCAGAAAAGAAGCAAAAGGGTTTGTTATGCTTCGCAGAAGGCCTCTTTCTACCTCAAGATTGGCATCAAGAATTCTAGGGCAATATACCCAGACAGAGAATCCCAACTAGAAGTCAGGGTAGGTTAGTAAAGTAATGAAGAAAAGGGTGTCCAACTTACGGGAGGAAGAAGACGAAGGGGCTGTTGCCCCTCCGGGGGCGTCTTGAGGCGTTGGAGATGTATTGGAGCTTGAGGAAATACTAACCACAGGCGTAACATGCGTCACTGAAGGTGTAACCAACTCAAGGGCTAGCTATCCTCTCCGGGACCAGATTTCGACTATGTGGGACATTTCTTAAGTGTGCTGACGGGGGCCTCTTAATGGTTTGAATCCCCTGACCCGTGTACAGTTTAAACCATCCACAGAAAAGAACCGTACGGGGACCGCAACGCTCCTGAGAAGCGCTACGCCTGGTCTAACACGACCGGTTAATTCAGTGTCCGAAATTCCCAGGGTCGGGCTTCCCCTGCGCAATCACTTTTCTGTGAGAGCGACACGGTGGAAGACAGTAAAGGTCCGCAGCCATACGAAATTGTCCAACAGTCTCCTCTGGCGTCCTCAACATCCCCTCCGCAGACTAACCCGTCGTGGATAACACGCGTCTCTCGCCCCTTTTATAGGCCATATCGGCGTCCCGATGGATTCCGCCAATCAGAAAACCAAACCCTTGCTCTGCAGGTGTATAGCGTAGGACAACAATGCGTATTATACAGAAGCACACAGGGGCAGTTTCTGCATCCGCAATGCTCTGTGAGACTTGCTGAGACCAGATCCCCAGTCCATGAGGCTAATGAACTTGAATGTTCGGTTTTCGGCAAAACCGAAATCTTATAATAAAGGCACCTAACAGGACTACTATTCCTTTCAATTTTTTTTAATCCTTCAATAATCGATTATACTACAATTATAAAATGATACATATTGATAATAACGGGGAAAGTGCTCCATAGAGGGCAAACCCCTTTAGACAAAGAATCAACCGAAATCAACAATTCTCACAGCAAATTATCTATCTATTCTATTAAAATGAGAGCATCTGTTCCTGCCAGATCAAAGCCGCTTGTTCCTTAGCCACATTTCGGGCACAGAAGTACAAGGAACTAGTGTCCGGCGGTCACTGACAACAGTCGCCATATGCACCGCCACATACAAGCCACACATCTAAACCTCAATATATCATTGCAAAAATAACAGCAAAACGCCCAATTAACACTGAGAAATACTACTAGACACTGGGCTTCTCATTAACAACCGGTACAATATATTTTCCCTCTTCCGGCAAAGTAGACGGAAAGCGATGGCAAAGCCTAAGGTCTATAATGGATGGTATATTCGTTGATCCGGGAATTAAGGTAGCATGCAAGACAAGACTTCAATTTGTTCATCGATATTTATTCAAATTCACACATTATGAGCAATATGAGTATTTGAAACGATAATTAAACCATTTCTCCGATTTCCCGAAGAATATCTTGGATCATTTGTTGTGAGCCTAAACCGGCTGTCCGTAGCCCTAGCAGTTTACACTGCCATCTCAACCCTTCTTCGGTAAGATCCCTAAGTCGCATGTCAGTTCGCCTTTGTTCACCTTTGTGGTAAATTGCGATAGCTTTCCCCCAAAGATTAGCAAGCTGGGTGTTGGTAAAGTGAAATATCATCGCCGCTTTTCAGAGCAAATCCAACAAATGGTCTGATGTGGTGTTTGGGTTTCTGAGCGCTGCGAGCAGCGACGGTTCCATATCCGTCACAGTCGACAACATGCTCCTCCCTCGTTTTATTGTCTACAACCCTGTAACACAACCTGTAATCGTCCAAACTGGCTCTTGCAAGAGAACGCGGAAGTCTTGTCCTTATCTCGTTCAACCTTTGTAAGGTTTTTCTGAGGTCTTTCAGGATCGACTTATGGTCCGTTTTCTTGTACTTGAGTCGTTCCTGAAGGTGAATATCCCACCCCACTTCAAAATCCTGCCTTAAACGTCGAATAATCTCATCGTGGTCATCCCAATGTTCAAAGACCACGATTAATGCTCGTTTCTCCTGTATTTTGACGATCGATCAGGCAACGTGACACTGGTAGCCTATACGTCGCATACTCATCTTCTTCCAGTCCATTAAGAACTCTTTCTATGTTCTCAACAGTAAGATCTCTCCGAGTGAAAACCAGCGACAGATCTGTTGGTCTGAAGCATATACTCAGAGTCTCCTCCGTGACAAAATATCTGGAATAATGTCATCGTTCTACATCACTGTTCACTTGGATGACGGACTCAGTATAGGCCACCTCAAGTACAGTAGGCCGAAGTGGATTTTCCGGGACATAGTCTAACACCTGTCGTCGCACTTCATGCAAAAGCAGTTCACAAATAGGAGTAAAGGAAGCATCTGGATCTTTTTCTGCAGGCCGTTCTTGGTATTGAAGGACCAGCTCTTGAGTAGTTGCCCCAATTCGAACGTAGTATCCATCATAGCAGGCCACTTCCGCACTTTTCTCGCAATGTTTTAGAACTACTTCATGCAATTCTCAAGGCATCACGATCCGGTAAACCCCTGCACTGTACTCCACCGTCCTTCTACCTTTAATACCAAGCTTTTTGAGAACCCCCTTCAATGCTTCAATGTCGGAAGCAAGACTAGACCTTCGTTCATTGATTGTAAAGTATATTGTCGACTCGGATAATGGCTTAGTTTTTTTTCAGAGAACAATATTCACTGGAAAATCGAGGCATCTGAACCAGATTTGACTAAAAGCCAGCTATAAGGACTATGTTGGAGTGTCGTTCCCCTCTGGTTGTGTGTGATAGAATGTGACACAATGACGAGCAAGGATTTTAAAACTACCACCAACGAAAAGAGAGACGATAGAGAGCTATGTCGGAGGGAACAAGGCAGGCAAATGCCAACTACTGTTTCTTTGGTGCAATAACGGCCAGCAGCAACTCATGAAGCCCAACCATTCAGTAGTTTCTTCTGGGGTCCCTTGGGCAGGCTTCGCCGAAATTTGGGTTACCAATGGCTTTTGTGAACCAGAATATCTTTAATACTTGGAAAAGTGAGAGATATACAGAAGCAGTTGATAGTACTAGTTAGAAAATATGGTACTCTACGTTCGTTCTAGCTTTCTTAAGCTTATCAATTAAGCAAAAAATTGTATAGCTCTAGCTAGGATACGGTGCATACACCTTCCGGAAAGCCAACCCCGTACGTGATATAGAGCTTGAGCTAGCCATTATGTACCGCAAAACATACCACGTACACTCAAAACTCGGCCGAGCGGATCCAGCGGGTTTGAAAGCATGCCCTAGTATGACTGATTAAGGCCGATTTGGCTGATTTAGCCTGATTTAAGGCTGATTATGTGCGTGCATGTATGCATGAGTCGGGGACGGTGCTCCGGTCCGACGTTGAAACGGATCTTTGAAAAAAAGATAAGGTGAAGGAGGATAAGGGAAAGCTTTAGAAAAGAGAATAAAATGGGTGCCGAGGGAGTTTTAGAGAGGCTATTGGAAAAGACTCTGTATAGCGAGGAAGCTAAGAAGGAGCGACAAGGCGAAGTGAAGCGGATTAAGAAAATGAAGGTCAAGAAGAAGCCCTTGCCGGAGAAAAGAAACAAAAAGTTGACCAAAAGCCGAAATCTCGTAGCTCTAGAGACATTGGACCAAAAGCCGGAAGAAATTGACGTCTATTCACAGGAATACCTATCACAGCGAAACATCAAACGCGCAACTAACTCTAAATCCAAGAAGGAATCCGCCCACAACGCCCCGGGACTCACCCCTGGCCTCGCCCCTGTCGATTACGAAGAATCCGACTCAGACTAATAGACTTATTTATTTTCCCATGTACAGTCAAGTTCCCTCGAACTAAGAACCAGTTCTATTATGGAACGAACCCCAGGCTCCTAGTTTGAATTGGACAGCCATCTGGAAACGAAGCAAGCCCAGGGTTTGTGTACCAATTGCCATAGTTCTTCTTTTTCTGAAAAAAAGCAAAATCTTTTGCTCTATGAGCCTTCGTCGAACAGAAAGATCCAGCACTTCACTATTCTGGGTTAGTTTTGCAGGGGGCCAGCCCCCTGCACCCCCGTGGCTCTGCGAGGCTCCAACGAATAGAAAGAACCGAACGCTACCCATAGCTTCGAGCGAAGCGAGCCCTGGGGGTCTGGGGGAGTGCCCCCAGAATACCATTATGGGGTTAGGATTTGCAGGGGGCCGGCCCCCTGCACCCCCCCTGGCTCTGCGAGGCTCCAACGAATAGAAAGAACCAAACGCAACGCTGCCCATAGCTTCGAGCGAAGCGAGCCCAGGGGGTCTGGAGGCGTGCCTAGAATACCACTGCGGTGTTAGGATTTGCAGGGGGCCAGCCCCCTGCACCCCCGTGGCTCTGCGAGGCTTCGACGAATAGAAAGAATAAGAACACTACCCGTAACCTCGCGAAGCGAGCCCAGGGGGTCTGGGGGCGTGCCCCCAGAAAACCGGTTGTGGGTTAATATTTGCAGGGGGCCAGCCCCCTGCACCCCCGTGGCTCTGCGAGGCTCCAACGAATAGAAAGGAACGAACACTACCCATAACCTCGCGAAGCGAGCCCAGGGGGTCTGGGGGCGTGCCCCCAGAATACCGCTTCTGGGTTAGGATTTTGGCTCTGGGAGGTTTTAACGAACACCGCCCATAGCTTCGAGCGAAGCGAGCCCAGGGGGTCTGGGGGCCTGCCCTCAGAAACCAGTTCTGGGTTAGGGTGAAGAGGTATATATTATACATTAGAGATGATAGGAGGATAGAGTTAATGGAGGGGTCTAATACCCAGTGCTTTTGTCATTACAAGGCCGAGGAAGAAGCTGGCCCAGGCGCCCAGGCCTATGGTGCAGACCCCCAGGGGTTTGTTCATCATGAGGCCAAAGATTAGCACGCCCATCAGAGAATGCATCCCGTTTGATAGCCGCGGGCCAATGAATGCAGATACAATGGTCATGACCCAGCGCAGCAAATAAATAACCATTCCGTCATACAGCGGTAGAATGAATGCAGTTAGACAGCAACAGCCCAGGGCCAGAGGCAGCATCTGATGCAGCAGCTCCTCCGAGGGCTGTCTGCTCGGATTAAACACCTTCGCCACACTCTCCCTCTCCGGCAATAAGCTGAACGACGTCCCGTAATGAATGTACAGCGGAACAATCGTGTTATCAACCATCCGACGACATGTCTCGACGCTCTCTCCATACCAAACACAATACAATCGCACAGCCGCCCAGTACCAGTGCTTATTCCGTATCTCCGTAATTAGCACCGTCGACGACGACGACGGAGACCTCAGCGTCTCGTCCAACTCCTCCTTGTGCATCTAACTATATCTTATCCTCCCCCTTGCTCTCTAAGAAGTCAATCATATACAACGCGCTTTGCGCGATAAATAATTTAAATCTCATCACTAACTTAGTTATATTAATTACTAAGCTATGGCTGAAATTCGAACGGGACTAGCCCCCTGCACCTCCGTGGCTCTGCGAGGCTTCAACGAATAGAAAGAACAGTGAATTATCCATAACTTCGAGCGAAGCGAGCCCAGCCGGTCTGGGGGCGTGCCTCCAGAAAAGTACTACTGGGTCAGTTTTTGCAGGGGGTTAGCCCCCTGCACCCCCGTGGCTCTGCGAGGCTTCAACGAATAGAAAGAAACGAACGCTACCCATAACCTCGCGAAGCGAGCCCTGGGGGTCTGGGGGCGTGCCCCCAGAAAACAACACCTGGGTTAGGTTTGCAGGGGCCAGCCCCCTGCACCCCCATGGCTCTGCGAGGCTTCAACGAACAGAAAGTACAGAACACTACCCATAGCTTCGAGCGAAGCGAGCCCAGGGGGTCTGGGGGCTTGCCCCCAGAAAACTACTACTGGGTCAGTTTTTGCAGGGGGCCAGCCCCCTGCACCCCCGTGGCTCTGCGAGGCTTCAACGAATAGAGAGCACAGAACATTACCCATGGCTTCGAGCGAAGCGAGCCCAGGGGGTCTGGGGGCGTGCCCCCAGGAAAACCACACATGGGTTAGGTTTGAAGGGGGTCAGGGGGGTGTCTCGGGCCGGTGCGGCGCCGACGGGTGAAATTTGCTGGCCAATCAGAGTTGAGATTATTGGGAGCCGGAAAACGGTGCCGGGCGCAAGGTGGCGAACTGGAGCCAGACGAGGGTTGCGAAAGGGGCGTACTGGATGAGGAAGGTGGTGGTGGCTGTGGCCGGAAGACGGGAGCTTCCGGTTATTCATGGCAATTGGCTGTGGAGCTGTGATGAGGTGTGCGGCGTGGGGTGTATGCATGCGCGTGGGTGGTGGGACCATTGGCCAATCAGCGGGAAGCAAATGGAATTAGGCAGAAGCCACCACCTCCCAAGCAGTATATTTTTGCACTTCCAGACTTTTTACTCCTCCACTCCATCATCATGATGTACCGCAGAATACTAACCGGGGGCGGCCAATCCGCCGCTGCCGCATCGAGCCTGCTGAGCCGCCGTCTGGTGGGCCAGCACAACCACATGATGTTTTCCACCAGCGCCATGGTGAACAAACCGACGACTTCGGTGAGCACCGCGGGAGCAGGCAACCCGCAATCGGTGCCACCATCAGGCTTCCGCATACACAGACCCCCGACCTGGGAGGAGGGCCACGAGAGCGCCCTGGACAAGGCGACCAAGTGGTTCCTGCTCGCAGAGATGCTCCGGGGAATGTGGGTGGTGCTCGAACAGTACTTCCGCGCCCCATACACAATCTACTACCCGTTTGAAAAGGGCCCCGTGTCCCCGCGCTTCCGAGGCGAGCACGCCTTGCGCCGATACCCCTCCGGCGAGGAGCGCTGTATTGCATGCAAACTCTGCGAGGCCGCCTGCCCAGCCCTGGCCATCACCATCGAGGCCGAGGAACGCGAGGACGGCTCCCGACGAACCACCCGCTACGACATCGACATGACCAAGTGTATTTATTGCGGCTACTGCCAGGAGTCGTGCCCCGTCGATGCCATCGTCGAAACCCCCAACGTCGAGTACTCCACCGAAACCAGAGAGGAGCTCCTCTACAACAAGGAGAAGCTCCTCGCCAACGGCGACAAATGGGAACAGGAAATCCAGTACTGTCTGGACGCTGACGCTCCTTATAGATAAATAACCTCCCCAGCTCCATCCACCCCATCCGAAAAATATCTTTAATCTTTTTCTTCCCACACACTCACACCACCAACAGCCTTTAATGTAGCTAGTCTGTTCCTGCTCGTAGTGCCATCGCTCCCTGCAAACTTAATCCAAGTGTGGTTTTCTGGGGGCACGCCCCCAGACCCCCTGGGCTCGCTTCGCGAGGTTATGGGTAGTGTTCGTTTCTTTCTATCCGTCGAAGCCTCGCAGAGCCACGGGGTGCAGGGGGCAGGCCCCCTGCAAACCTAACCCAGGTGTAGTTTTCTGGGGGCACGCCCCAGACCCCCCAGGGCTCGCTCCACTCGAGGCTATGGGTAGCATTTCCTTCTATTCGTTGAAGCCTCGCAGAGCCATGGGGATGCAGGGGGCATGCCCCCTGCAAACCTAACCCAGGTGTAGTTTCTGGGCGTCTGGGAGCTATGGGTAGCATTTCCTTCTTCTATTCGTGGAAGCCTCGCAGAGCCACGGGGGTGCAGGGGGCATGCCCCCTGCAATCCTTGCTGAGAATTGGCATTGTGAGGGCGTACTCCCAGAGCCCCAGGATGCTCGCTTCGTTTGAGGTTACGAGTTGTGTTCGTTGCGGAGACCCTGTTCAACAACTAAAGGAATAATCATGTGAGCCAATGTAGTCATCTTGATATTTTAACGCAGAAATCATGAGCGATAAAATATCCTATGAAGTGGAGAAGTTAGAATATAGCTTGCTGGCTCCTTGATGTGCTGAACAAAAGTAAAAGAAACCCAAGCAGATACATACCTACGTTCCAAAGTCTAGCAAAGATTGCTTAATTAGTTGGTGAGCCAAAAGGCTAAAGAAAGGCAAATTCAATGGTGCGGATGTCCCACCCTTTATATACTCAATTCTCCACCCCTCGTTTTCGCCACCCGCTGACTAAGACAACGTACCTAATTTTAGCCACACCAGCCGCACGAACAACTCCATATATACAAAAAACTAACTGAAAGCCCCTTTCTTTCAGAAAAGGCTCCTCAAAGAAACCAATTGGCCCAAAATGTTACCATTTACCACCCAAAAACTCGGCGAATTGGCAGAGGGCCAACTCGCTGCACCCCCCTTGCTCTGCGAGGCCTCAACGAATAGAAAGAATGAACGCCACCCATACCCTCGAGCGAAGCGAGCCCTGGGGGTCTGGGGGCGTGCCCCCAGAAAACTACACCTGGGTTAGGTTTGCAGGGGGCCAGCCCCCTGCACCCCCGTGGCTCTGCGAGGCTTCGATGAATAGAGAGAGCAACAAATTATCCGTAGCTTTGAGCGAAGCGAGCCCAGGGGGTCGTGCCCCCAGAAAACACTTCTGGGTTAGGATTGGCACTGGGAGGCTTCTACGAATATAAATCATAGTACATTACCCATAATATCGAGCGAAGCGAGCCCAGGGGGTCTGGGGGCGTGCCCCCCAGAAAACTACTCCTGGGTTAGGTTTGCAGGGGGCCAGCCCCCTGCACCCCCGTGGCTCTGCGAGGCTTCAACGAATAGAAACGATAGAACACTACCCATAACCTCGAGCGAAGCGAGCCCAGGGGGTCTGGGGGCGTGCCCCCAGAAAACTGGGTTAGGGTTGGAGAGATATGGGTTAGGGATCGGGCGTGAGGCTGAAGGGGGTTAGCAGAGGAAATATATTAGGTTGATTCTCTATTACCATTAACCTATGATGAGATATAAGCGTTTTAGGGGGGAGCTGTGGAGTGGATGATATTTTACTTTTACTGGGAGGCGCACTGGACACGCTCAGCGCCTGGATGGCCGTCGTCGTCGTCCTCGTCCATGGGCTGGCCGGCGGACTGGTACTTGGAGGGGTCGACGTCGGAGAGGACGACCTCCTCTGGGTCAGCGTCGGCGGGGATGTCGAGCTTGGGTCTTGGTGGCAGGACCTGCTCGAGCGTCTGCAGCTGCTCGGGCGATGCAAAGTATGACTTGGGGAACTCGACTTCGAACTCGAGGAGCATGTTGCCGTAGTTGTGGTGGCGGTATGAGGGCATGCCCTTTCCGTCTATGGCCTTGATTGCACCTGGCGCGATGATCTCGCCGGGGATGATGTCGACCTTGATCCACTCGCCGTCTAGATGCTGGATGCCGAACGAGCCGCCGGCGAGGGCGGTGAGCAGGTCCAGCTTGACCTTGTGATGGAGGTCGTCGCCGCGTCGCTCGAAACGAGGGTGCTCCTGCTCGTCGATGACGAAAATGACGTCGCCGGGGATGATGTTGGGGCCCTGGTCGCCCTCGCCCTGGAAGGTGACCTTCTGGCCGTGTCGCATGCCCTTGTCGACGTGGACCTCGAGCACCTTGCGCTCCTCGCTCGTCTTCTTGCCGTTGCACGTCTTGCAGCGGTCCTTTGCGTTGATGGTCTCGCCCTCGCCGCCACACTCGTTACACACAGACTGGTATTTCTGGATGATGTGGCCCATCTGTCGGGTGATGAAGGTCATGCCGCTGCCCTTGCAGGTTCCGCACGTCTTCACAGCGCCCTCCTTGCCGCCCTTGCCGTCGCAGCCCTTGCACAGCACCGTCTTCGTCAGCGCCAGCTTCGACACCTTGCCCTTGTACAGGTCCTCGAGGGTCACCTTTAGTGGGTGCACGATATCCTTCGACTTGCGAGGTCCACTGGGCCTTCCGCCACCCATGCCTCCAAACATGCCGCCCATGCCTCCCATGCCGCCAAAGAAGTGCGAAAACAGGTCCTCGGCGCTGGCTCCGCCCATGTCGCCGCCTCCGTTCAGGCCCTCCTCGCCGAACTGGTCGTACATCTGTCGCTTCTCCGGATCAGACAGCACCTCGTATGCGCTCGACACCTCCTTGAACTTGTCCGACGCCTCCTGCGAGTGCTGGTTCTTGTCCGGGTGGTACTTCAGCGCGTTCACTCTATACGCCTTCTTAATCTGGGCATCCGTCGCATCTGGCGAAATGCCTTTAGCACTAGTTAGTCATCTTCTCGCGGATCGTGAACAGGAGATAATACTCACCAAGCACGTCGTACAGCTTTGTGTCCTTAACCATCGTCAGTCGCAGTCGAAATGCAAAAAAAAAACCTTGTCTATGTTATATAAGCCCCAAAAAAAAATTTCTAGAACTTTTTCACTGATATTGTTTTTCTTCCCCCTTCTACAATATTCTACACACCCATCCCTCCCCTAACCCCACAGCCTCACCAACTCTGCAATTTTTTCGCCTGAACCCTAACCCTCTTCGTAATTAGAAGTTTTTGCGTCGATCTCAAGGCACCCCCTGACCCGGTTATTTGGGGGCACGCCCCCAAACTCCCTGGGCTCGCTTCGCTCGAGGGTTGGGTGAAAACTCGTGTTTCAACTCGTTGGGTTGATTTTGTTCTTTTTAAAAAAAGAACCAAAAACATTAGCCCTGCGGGGCTTCGACTCGTTGGATTAAAACAAGCTTGTTCTTTAAAAAAAAAAAAAAAAAAAAAAAAAAGTTAGCCTGTGGGGATTGAGCTCGTTGTTGGATATAAAATATGAACCCAAGACTCGGCGAAGCCGACCCAGAGGGTCTGGGGGCGTGCCCCCAGAAAGACCATAAGACGTTTTGTTCTTTTTAAAAAAAGAACCAAAAACATTAGCCCTGCGGGGCTTCGAGTGGTTGGATCAAAATAGTTCTTTTTGAAAAGGGCCAAAAACATTAGATCATTAGCCCTGCGGGACTTCAACTCGTTGAATCAAAAACTTTGTCCTTTTACAAAAAAAGAAAAAAAGGACTTAGCCCTGCAGGGATTGAGCCAGTCGTTGAACATAGAATATGAACCCAAGACTCGGCGAAGCCGACCCAGGGGGTCTGGGGGCGTGCCCCCAGAAAGGCCTATTAGACGTTTTCTTAGTGACTATCCAATGAGTCAGGTCGTGCTTACATAATGTGTGAACATCAGGCTGTGGATATACACACTCAAGCCAACACTCTTTGTTGTATCCCTGCTAAGGTTTATTCGTCACAAGTGTGGTAGAAAGTATTGAGTGAAGCAAGGTTTCTACAGTGTATCATTCAGCACATTCAACTCAGCTTCATCCTCGTGTACGTAAATCCCAGGCTCCAGACTGACTCAGGGACAATTAATTTGCATTCTCTACGTCTATTAATCGCACTCTAAGGGCAAGCTAATACCGCTTATACAGTTTATTTAATTGGATTTCAATGCCACTATTATTGTAGTTCCTCGTCCTTGGGGTTGCTGGGTCACTTCATAGAAGAAATGCCAGAAATGAAAACGGTAACTGCTACCAATTAATTCCTGCAAGTATTTTGGTTGTATTTTTTACGAAGATACGCAAAAGGTACTTGTTCAATTTAGACGAGCGGTCTGCATGACAGAATAAATAAAAATATGATATAATCTTGGCCCGGATGCGCGCGCACATATGGCTCGGCTTTAATTAATCACCGGGAACCGCACCTAACTTTATTCTTCCGAGGGCGAAACCATCACAACTCTTCTAACAAGGTGAAAACTGTGACTATGGACCCAAGATCCCATTATTCTGAAGAAAACACCGTGACGGAAGAACCAAACGTGGCCGATAACGGTGGCGAAATTCCAATAAATGTAGAATCCTTTTCTGAAAAGCGTCCCGATTTTACAGTGGATAACATGTCTATTCTGCTGAGGCTTCGTGCAGAGAAAAATGAGAGTTTTACCAAGAAGATTGAGGGTGCGATCCATGAAGCTTTCAGTAAGTCAGGAAGGCATCAGAATGTAGTCATTGAAGTATCGGGTTGTGACGACACCGACATTGAAGCATTGAAGGGGGTTCTCAGAAAGCTTGGTATTAAAGGTAGAAGAACTGTGGAGTACAGTGCAGGGGTTTACCGGATAGTGATGCCTGGAAGATTGCATGAAGTAGTTTTACGTCTTTGCGAGGATGTAACTGCGGTAGCTCGGTATAAAGACTACTACGAAAAAATCGGGTCCACCACTCAACTGCTGGACCTTCAATATCAAGAACGGCCTGCAGAAAAAGATCCAGATGCTTCCTTTACTCCTATTTGTGAACTTCTCTTGCATAAAGTGCGACGACAGGTATTAGACTATCTCCCAGAAAAGCCACTTCCGCCTACTGTATTTGAGGTGGCATGTACTGAGTCCGTCATCCAAGTGAACAGTGATGTAGAACGATGGCATTATTCCAGCTATTTTGTCACGGAGGAGACTCTGAGTATATGCTTCAGACCAACAGATCTGTCGCTGGTTTTCACTAGGAGAGATTTTACTGCTGAGAACATAGAAAGAGTTCTTAATGGACTGGAAGAAGATGAGGATGCAACCGTATAGACTACCAGTGTCACGTTGCCTGAACGATCGTCTAGACGTCAAAATACAGGAGAAACGAGCATTAATTGTGGTCCTTGAACATTGGCATGACCACGATGAGGTTATTCGACGTTTAAGGCAGGATTTTGGAGTGGAGTGGGATATTTACCTTCAGGAAGAACTCGAGTACAAGAAAAAGGACCATAAGTCGATCCTGAAAGACCTCAGAAAAACCTTGCAAAGGTTGAATGATATGAGGGCAAGACTCACGCGTGATCTCGCAAGAGATAGCTTGGACGATTACAGGTTGTGTTACAGGGTTGTAGACAGTAGAACGAGGGAGGAGCATGTTGTGGACTGTGACGAATATGGAACCGTCGCTGATCGCAGCGCTCAGAACCCCAAACTCCACATCAGACCATTAGTTGGATTTGCTCTGAAAAGCGGCGATGATATTCACTTTACCAACACCCAGCTTGCTAAATTTTGGAAGAGCTATCGCAATTTACCAAGGTGCACAAAGGCGAACTGACGTGCGACTTAGGGATCTTACCGAAGAAGGGTTGAGATGGCAGTGTAAACTGCTAGGGCTACGGACAGCCGATTTAGACTCACAACAAATGATCCAAGATATTCTTCGGAAAGGTCCAACAAATGGTTTAATTATCTTTTCAAATACTCATATTGCTCATAACGTGTAAACTTGAATAAATATCGATGAACAAATTAGTCTTGTCTTGCTCCCTTGATTCCCGGATCAACAAATATACAATCTATTATAGCCCTCAAGCTATGCTGTTGATTATCGATATCCGGTATGTGTGCCTCTCAATTGCAATAGAAGTATATACATAAACACAATCATCGCAGCTTCTGAATTGTCTTTCCTGAAAAAGGGTAGCTGCGCGTGGCTTTATTCCGGCCCAAGAAACGGTACGGTGAACCAGCTGCAGGTTTTGAGAAGTACTAGTGGTTTCTTGCTCTCAATATAATGTAGAGTTCGAGTAGCTAGCATGCATGAAGTACTATAGTACGTATACTGGTCGATCGATATATATATCGATGTAATTAATTAAGGAATATATATATGTATATAGCGCTCCATGCGCATGCAGATTTGGCCATTAGATTTAATTAACGATATATATATAGCTAGCTAGATCTAGATCTGCCCGCATGTACATATATATATAGCTAGCTAGACTCAACCTGCAGCTGGCCGGTTAATTAATTAATTTGCAAGCCTGCATGCAATATTAATTATATTTATATATATCGATATCGATATCTAGCTGGAATTTAATATTATAATCAGCTATAGCATAGAAACAAATGTCGTGCGATGCTCGTTTACGCTGAATTCCTTCTCGATTCTTAGCTATTTGGACTCTTTAGTATCATCTCGGATCGGATACCATCAAGTATGGGCCTTGTCTTTCATCATTGGCCTAGTCTCGGGATGCCGTCTTCTGCATAGTTGTCCTAACTATTACCCCTTTTTGCCGGAATTTGTTGGAACACAGTCCGTCGCGATTGATTACCAAAGGGTACGTTTTGATGGTTGTCAGGAGACCTCATAGAATAAATGCCAGAAATGAAAATGGTACTTGCTACCAATTAATTGATGCAAGTATTTTGATGGTGTTTTTTACGAGGAAGCGCAAAGGTACTTGTTCAAATTAGCTCGAAGAGGCTGCATGACGGGAATACTCATATTGCTCATAATGTGTAAACTTGAATAGATTTTGACTAATTGAGCTGTTTCCAGAAGGCTCTGGATTCACCCATAAAAAAAAAAAAAAAGTTGGGGCAGGGGTATACCACTTACTTCTGGGTTAGGATCGCAGACATTTTTCTGCCAAAGATATTTCAACCCAAACTTCAGCGAACCCAGCAAAACTACCAGTTCGTTAGCTTCTTCTTTTCCAGAAAAAAAAGCAAAAGTACTAGTTCTGCTTCGCAGAAGAATTTTCAAACCAAGCCTCGGCGAAGCCGATCCAGGAGTTTTGGGCAAACTATTGGTTAGCTTCCTCTTTCCCAGAAAAGACGATGCTTCCTCTACCCAAACCTCGGCGAAGCCGACCCAGGGGGTTTGGGGGCGTGCCCCCAAAAAACCAATATTAGTCCTAGCGCATATATAGCAGAGCTATTTCCAGTGTCGTTTATGGGGGATTGTGCTGCAGTGGTTGAAAAAATATGCGGGGAGAGGTTACCCGGAGAGGAAATAAGCTTAAATTTTCAGGTGGGGGTAGTGTGGGGTAAGACATAATGTAGGAGGGGGGAGTAACTTCGGAAGGGTTAAAGCCGAATGACTCTTTCTTCCCCCCTGGGATGATTAGCGGTTGATTTCTGCTTTGATTATTCGGCCCTGTTGTAGATATGAAGGGGCTTTTGTCAGTGACGGACCATTCGTCGAATGCGGCGCCGAAGGAAGTGTATAACTGGAAACTGGTGTCGCTGGCGGTTTCTGCGGCACTCGGCAGCGCGATGTTTGGTTATGACACGGGGTATATATCTGGGACGTTGAATCTGCCGTCCTTTAAGGCCAAGTTTGGCCTTGATCAGGCAGATGGGAATGATTTGGCTGCACTGCAGTCGAACATTGTCAGCACCTTTCAGGGAGGCTGTTTTTTTGGCTGCATGTTTGCATATGTGATTACCGAGGTGTTTGGACGCAAGTTCACGTTAATGCTTTCTGGAGCTGTGCTTGACGTTGGTGTGATTCTGCAGCTGGCCGCAAACGGGAGTGTGGGGATGTTTTATGCGGGCAGGATTATAACCGGCTTGTCGGTGGGGACCACGTCGATGATTGTTCCTATATACATTGCCGAATGGGCTCCGCCGGCCATCCGAGGCCGGCTAGTGGGCATCTATGAGGCCATGTATCAAAGTGCTTTAGTGGTTGCATTTTGGGTCAGCTATGGTGTCAAGGTGCATCAATCCGATACCTCTGACCAGCAGTGGTACATTCCGGTGGCTCTGCAAATGATCTTTGGCACCGGAGTGACGTTGGCTATGGCGTTCCAGCCGGAGACGTATCGATGGCTGATCAAGAAGGGGAAGGAGGAACGGGCGATCAAAAACATTTGTTGGGTGCGGAACCTGGATGCGGAGCATCCATACATCCAATGGGAGCTAGAGACAGTTCGCGAGCAGATTGAGACTGAGAGGGAGCTTGCAAAGGACACCACCGTGCTGTCCCTATTTAAGGAATGCGGCAAGAAGGGCATTCGGTTCAGGATTGCCCTCTGCGTGCTAGTGATGATGTTCCAGAACCTGTCAGGCATCAATGCTCTAAATTACTATGCTCCAGACATCTTCCGGTCAATTGGCTTCAAGGGAGACGAGGTTGAACTGCTGGCCACGGGCGTGTTCGGCATCATCAAGGCGTTGACAAACTATGCATTCGTAATGGTCGGAATTGATCGCTTCGGACGAAGAAAGACATTGCTCACCGGCTGCGTGGGGACTATCGTAGCCATGTTCTACCTAGCAATATACACCCAGGTATCAGGCTCCTTCGACAAAACTGTTCCAAAAGATGCGGGTGCATACTTTGCCATTATCATGGTCTATGTCTTTGCGCTCTTCTACACCTTTTCATGGAACGGTGTGCCATATATCTACTGCGCGGAGATCCTACCCAACCGACTTCGAACACTGGGAATGATGTTTGCAGTGCTCACCCAGTGGCTGTTCCAGTTCATGGTCGTGTACAGCAACCCCTACATGATGACCAACATCAAGTACGGCACCTTCTACTTCTTCGGCGCCTGGCTCATCATCAGCTGGTTCTTCGCCTTCTACTGCATGCCCGAAACCCAGGGCCTCGCTCTCGAAGACATGGATATCATGTTCAACGCAAAAGGTACCGCGAGAACAAAGCGACGCAAAACTGATGAAGTCGTCAGCGAGAGACGTCAACAACGCGACGTAAAATCAGACTCTGGGGAGCATACTGAAGAAGTCATTGCGTAATCTAATTATTTTTTTCTCATTTTCTGGGCCCGGCCCCAGACCCCGTGGCTCCGCTTCACGGAGAATACTTGGTATGTGTAATTCTTGTGCGTTTTCTCGGGGATCAGCCCCAAAATCAGTTGTTCGTGTTTTTTAGAGTCCTCTTCACAACAATTTTGTCCTTGAAACCTCGCAGACCCATGTGCCTAGCCCTGCAATCCCAACCCATAACTAGTTTTCTGGGGGCACGCCCCCAGACCCCCAGGGCTCGCTTCGCTCGAGGCTATGGGTAGTGTTCTATTCTTTCTATTCGTTGAAGCCTCGCAGAGCCATGGGGTGCAGGGGGCTGGTCCCATGAAAACTGACCCACAACTGGTTTTCTCGGGGCATGCCCCCATACCCGCTGGGCTCGCTTTGCTCGAAGCTATGGGTCGTGTTTGATTCTTTCTATTCGTTGTAGCCTTGTAGAGGCACGGGATTCAGCTCTGTAGGTTTAATCTGGCACTGATCCACCGCTGAGAATGAACATTGTTTTTCAACACGCAAGGGAAAGCGTTGACCTCTACATAATATCTAGAGGATTCTTTGAACGAGATAATACTTACCATGGGACCTTCTTGTTATGTAAATTTGTGGCAACATTTTGCTGTGGTGTGACATGTTCCCAAATCGTTGCCACAAACACCGCCACCTACTGGCCACATTTGTTTATCCTCTAATTCTCTTTTTCAAAATAGTTGCAAAGCGCCTTTTCTTTTGTATTTCTCTAGAAAAAGAAGCCAGGACCGCTTGTTCTATTTAATGAGTAATAACAGCGACGCAACGTTCCTTTTAGGAGTTGACCAACGGATTGTTTCGTAGGCAACGCCTACCTTCGTTACTACTGTTGAACTGTTTTCTGGAGCATGCCCCTAGGCCTTCTGGGTCGGCTTGGCCGTATTTGACTAAAACCCTCATCTTCTGCGAGCCAGAACTGACTCTTTGCTTCTTCTCGGAAAAAAAAGAGAGCACAATCCCTGGCTTGTTTTTTGGGGGACGTCCCAGATCCGCTGAGTCGGCTTCGCCGAGCTCAAAGTAAAACATCATCTTCTGCAAAGCAGAACTAAAGCTTTTTGCTTCTTTTTCTGGAAAAAGAAGAGTACGATCTATGGTTTATCGACTTGGCCGAGTGTAATATGAAAACCTCGCCTTCGAAGCAGAACTGACGCCTTTGCTTCCTTTTTCTGGAAAAGAAGAGTGCAGTATATGCTTCGTTTTCTGTGTCTAGGTCCGCTTCCCCGAGTTGGGCGAAGCGCAATTAATTATTCTGATTTTCTGTGTAGTTGAGGATAGCTACGTGCTATCCGCAATGTTTAATTGAAGTTTTTTAGATGCTTTTACGAGTTAGGGATGTGATAAATGTACTGAACAAAAAGAGCATTTGTTTCCGTCATTGGAGCAAGATAGAAGAGCCCTCAGTGCTCCTAGAATTAAGCCAACAATCTCGTATGCCCTTACTCCATGAGTGAAAGACTCAATCGCTCTTTACTAGTCTTCTAATCAATGCTGCTGGAAATTTATGAAGGCTTTTGTCTTCCATTAAGATTGTGGAATTGATCTACTAGCTTTGACTAGGTGAATGGCTGTTTTAAGATAAGATGGAGATTGGTTAGCTTCTCTTCAAATCCTTTCCGACAGAGGAAGCAGTGACGATTACGTAATGAGACCAGGAAAAACGCGACAAATATAAAGGTATAAAAAAGCACGATTCACCACAACTTTTATATCGGCCTCACACTGAGTGCGAGCGCCGAATAGCCCAATTTTCTCCATCTGACACCGAGAACCACCCGTCTCAATTACAGCCACAGAACACACAATACCTTGTTGTATACCAACCGGCTTTAATATTCCTCACAACTCTCTCCTGTCAAGCCCTCATTGAAGTTTCACCTGGCAACCCACGAACCACAACGTGCTTTCTGCAAAACATGCCACTACCTCTGTCTGCGGCTGTTTTCTTTTCTATTAAAAGAAGCTCAAGAACCAGTTTATCTTCTTCTTTCAAGAAAATGAAGCAAAGCAGTGGCTTTGCTTAACAAAAGACCGTTTTTACCCCAAGCTTCGAACGAACCGGCCCTAGCTCCCCCAGGCTCAACACCCCCACCTCTCCTAACCCCCAACTGGCCATTTTCTGGGGGCACGCCCCCAGACCCCCTGGGCTCGCTTCGCTCGAGGCTATCGGTAATGGTTCCTGCATTCGAAGAAACACAAAATATTTGCTCCTTCAGAGAAGCAAGCGTGGTGTGGCGAGAGTATACGGGCTGATGTACTCTTCTTTTTCTAGAAAGAAGCAAAAAGATTTGGCTTTTGCTTAACACGAGACGTTTTCACCCAAATCTTCGGCGCAGCCGACCCAGGGGAGTTTGGGGGCGTGCAACCGGAAAACACACACCTGGGATAGATTGCAGGGGGCCAGCCCCCTGCACCCCCGTGGCTCTGCGAGGCTTCAACGAATAGAAACAACTGAACACTACCCATAACATCGAGCGAAGCGAGCCCTGGGGGTCTGGGGGCGTGCCCCCAGAAAACACACACCTGGGCTAGGATTTGCAGGGGGCCTCAACGAATAGAAACAACTGAACACTACCCATAACATCGAGCGGAGCGAGCCCAGGGGTCTGGGGGCGTGCCCCCAGGAAACACACCTCTGGGTTAGATAACGACCAGAAAGAAAGAACATTACCCATATCATCGAGCGAAGCGAGCCCCGGGGGTCTGGGGGCGTGCCCCCAGAAAACGGG
>JAJMDO010000010.1:11239-24353 GCA_030573635.1 Blastobotrys ciferrii | reverse complement strand
GCAGTGAGCGGTTGCTAGAGGCCATTGTTCGCTTGATTGCTTGCGCATGGCATGGCGGGGTGACGGTGATCGAGGCAGGAACGGTGCGTTGTGTGGTGTGTGGTAATTGTGGGTGTGTGCCCCTGATGGGCGGCCGTGCCCACAAGTACTATAGTCGGACGGGGGTTTACTCTGGGGAAATTGCGTCCGCGCGCGCGTTGATCGTCGATCGCGCGCGCCGCGCGGCGTTGGTTTCTTTTTCCGATGCGCGCGCGCGCAGGCACAGGAAAAAGTTTTTTTCATTAAACAAGGCCCCCCGACCAGGCGAGGGCTAGGCGTGAGCAGTATTCTACTTTCAAATACTGAGCTTGACTTACTGGCGTATTTTGCCATATATTAGCGTCGTGAGTGTTTTGACGCTGTGTGTTGTGAGTTGTGTGTGCGTGTGTTGTGACGTAAGAGTGCTGCCTTGCAGTTTCAGATTCAAGTCCGGCCGACGCTTGTCCTCTCCTCCCAACGCTGAGCCAACACTACCACCACCATTTAGATGAAGCATTGCTAGGGCCAGTTAGTTAGCACACAGATCTCATGACGACTGCCTCCACCTCTGCGACGAACGACTGCTACGGCAGTGCGACTGCACCGCCGCCACCGCCTCCACGCATCTTCCAGAACATGGCGGCGCCCCCCCGACCCAGACCCAGCCCGGGCTCGCGCAACCCCAAGAAGCTCTTCCTCCACATCGAGAGCAACGACGACCAGCTCTCGCTCGCCATACCCAACAACACGCTCATCATCCCCTCCAACATCAAGTCGCCCTCCGACCAGATCCACAACACGGGTGGCTGCTATCCCGACGGGCCTCTGCTCGTCTATTCGGACAACATCTATCTCTACTCAGAGCCAGACGCTCATCAGGCAGCTCAGTTCGACGTCGTCATCAACGTGGCAAAGGAGGTCAAAAACCCCTTCAACTCCGCCCAGGACTCGCCCGAATACATATTCATTCCCTGGGACCATAATAGTAATCTCGTCGACGACCTGCGCACACTCACAAATCTCATAGACAGCCGGTCACGTCAAGGTAAAAAGATACTCATACATTGCCAATGCGGCGTCTCGCGCTCAGCGAGCCTCGTCGTGGCCTATGTCATGAAGAAACAGAATTGGGACCTAAACACCGCCTACAACTACGTCAAGAAGCAGTCCCCTAGCATAAACCCAAACATGTCCCTCATGTTCCAACTCATCGACTGGCAAGCCCTCGTCCTCGCCTCCTAATTTCCTTGCATCTCACAAACAAACAAACCTTGCATCAAAACCCATCGCTATTTATTACACATCTCCCCCAGTTAATGGCTAACAAACATCTGCCGCGCTTAGTCATCCTCGCCACCCGCCTCACGTGACCGTAATAGATTGTTAATACCACCGACCAGCCCCAAACCCCCTGGGTCGGCTTCGCCGAGGTTTGGGTTAAATATGAACAGATTAGACCAATTAATTACCGATCAACCTCAGACACAAAAGCTTCAGCTTGATTGGTTTTTGGGGGCTCGCCCCCAAACCCCCAGGGTCGGCTTCGCCGAGTTTCGTGTACTATCCCCAAACAAACACACAAACTAGTTGGTTGATTTTTTGGGGGCACGCCCCCAGGGTCGGCTTCGCCGAATTTGGGTCGAGGACTTACTGCGAAGCAGAACGTATGCTTTTTGCTACTTTTTCTGGACAAAGAAATACTATCTAGCCAATTGGTTCTGAGGGTTCGGTGCGAACGCACAGACGTGAGGTTTGGGTTAACGATGGTTCTATGTAATCAACGCCGAAGCTTTTTGCTTCTTTTTCTAGAAAAGAAGAAAAATACTAGAACAGTTATGTCACCTAGAGTTGGTTTCGGGTTTGTGAAATGTCTTCTATGAAGTAGAGCTAGTGATTGTTGCTTCTTTTCCAGACAACAAGAATATTACTAGACCAATTGTGTTTAGTAGAGCTAGTGGGTTCGGTGCCTGTGAAATGTTTTTCTTTTTTTCCGTATGCATGATGAAGTAGAGCCAATGCTTTTTGCTTCTTCTAGAAAAAGAAAAATATTACTAGACCGATTGAGTTTACTAGAGCTGGTTTGGGGTATATGATATATCTTCTTTGAAGTAGAGCTAGTGCTTTTTGCTTCTTTTTCTAGAAAAAGAAGAATATCACTACCCCAGCTACGTTTCGGGATTATGAAACGATCTCAATGCAAAAGAAGCTAGAGTGTTATTAGACTAATTAACTATAGATAGTAGAAGCTCGAAGGTTTAGCTTAGTGTTACGACGGTGAGGTCCGTAGCACGCGGACGCGCATGTATGGGTGGGATTTTTACCGCTGTTCGCTAGGATAAATTAAAGTTAACTTAGTATTGGTTTTTCTTTAGTGTGAAGAAAAAAAACATGCATGCAAAAGAATATAAGTGTTCGAGTGTAGTGTGTGTTATAAGCAGTTCTATGTACTAGAGTAGGTTGCAAGCGATGGATGAGGTACTAATAGTTGGTTGTTTTTAAGATGCGTGGGTTGAAGAATAGTCAAAGCAAGCGATCAGATGCATGCCTACTAAGAATGAAACTTTAATGTGCAACTAGATTGTTTAGTTAAATATTCTTGAGTTCAGTTGATAAAGTTATGTTTAGGCTGTTTAAAACTAAGTTTCATCTGGATATCTTTTCCAGGTTCGACTAATCCAACGACGTGGCCCAGGTGTGTGACCCATGGTCTTCCGCAAAGCGGAACAACGCTTTTTGCTTTTTTTTTGGAAAAAGAAGAGCTCCGCCTTTATCAACTGAACTCACGAAGATTCAACTAAATAAACAATCTAGTTGCACGTTAAAGTTTCATTCTTAGTAGACATGCATCTGATCGCTTGCTTTGACTTGGTTTAGTCCTCTAGTTGAAACTTCGACGGATAGGCAGTTATTATCAGTTTGGCGTAGTGAAGTTAGCAGGTTGGCCTGATCGAAACAGGCTTTAAACGTGTGTAGAACTCCGTGAAAATACAGGCGGCCACGAAGCAGAAGCCAAATTTCAGTGAGGCCAACGCAGGGGTTCTATTAGTCCCATTGTTGTCTAGAACAAGTGCTATGCTGCATTCAGATGCTGTTATTGGCCAGAAGCCTCCTTTCCTCCTGGTCGAAAACAAAAAGCATTGTTTTTCTTCGCTGCAGACCACAATGGACCCAAATTTCGGCGAAAAAAGACATTATGGGTGAGGATCTGCAGGGGGGCAGCCCCCTGCACCCCCGTGGCTCTGCGAGGATTCAACGAATAGAAATAACTGAACGCTATCCATAATTTCGAGCGAAGCGAGCCCAGGGGGTCTGGGGGCCTGCTCCCAGAAAACCTACGAGTGGGTTAGGTCTTGCAGGGGGCCATCCCCCTGCACCCCCGTGGCTCTGCGAGGCTTCAACGAATAAAAACAACTGAACACTACCCATAACTTCGAGTAAAGCGGGTCTAGGGGATCTGGGTACTGGCTCTCCGAGTACCACTTCTGGTTAGTATTTGCGCCCTGTCTATACCCAGGGGGACTAGAGGCGTGTCCCCAGGATACCATTCTGGGTTAGGACAGATACGGCGAAGCCGACCAGGGCGTCTGAAATGGGGTCGTAGGTCCGATTTACTAAATGATGTTTACGTTTACGAGTATCTTACTACCGTAAAAGGAATTGGTTCCTTCGTTCACAATGAATAGGGCATCTCTGTGACGTCGAATGTTTGCTTCACGGTAGTAGGCATGGTCTGTGAAGGGGAACCAGGGGTCTTGAGGCCTACCTTCGGAGAAAGAGGCTAGTTTGCAAAAAAAGAAACGGCTTGTGGATACTTAATATTGATTTCAGTGTGGTCAGACGTCTGTATGCATGGATGAGAGACAGGGTTCAGCATTGACAAAACAGTGTTTAGACAATGTCTCAGGTATGCAGGGAAACGTTGACAGGAAACGGATATGACGTTTAGGGGTCCTTTCTGGGACCAGTGGACCCGATGACGTGTGATACGACAATGGTGGCGGTGCATAGGCTGATAATGCAAGTTTATGCTCGTATATCAGGAACCGGCCCCCCTATCTGCAATAACCAAATGAACAGGTTGAACCAACTGTAGTGCGCTGCACAACTCTGATATAACTCGTAAACCCTACTATACCCAAGAACTCTTCTCTCACCAAAAAGCAAAGCCATCAATTTGTTCCATAAAAATTACCTGAAACACGGTGGTGCTAACCTACCGGACCTCCTCCTTCATCTTAATACCGCTAAATTCCCGCTCTCTGATCGCAAGAGAAGAGATGTATCATTTTAAACACAGAAGAAACACACTTCTGGGTTGGGATTTGCAGGGGGCTAGCCTCCTGCACCCCCGTGGCTCTGCGAGCTTCAACGAATAGAAAGAGCCAGACATTACTCTTAACTTCGAGAGATGCGATATCAGGGGTTCTGGGAGTCACAAATACTCCTGGGTTAGGATTACATCTCCTACGCCATGGCTCTACGAGAATGGAAAGAAAAAAACATTACCCGTAACTTCGAGCGAAGCGAGCCCAGGGGGTCTGGGGGCATGCCCCCAGAATACCACTTCTGGGTCAGGATTTCCGTGATTATACAAGATTTCAACGAATAGAAAGAAAAAATACTACCCATAGCCTCGAGCGAAGCGAGCCCAGGGGGTCTGGGGGCTTGCCCCCAGAAAACAGACCTAGGCTAGGGAGTAAAATAACTACATAGGTTCGAGAGAAGCGAGTCGAGAAGATGATAGTAGCATTTCGCTAGTACTGATTGCAAGTATATATAAGTTAAAGATTGCAGCAGCGTTTTTCCATGACGTCGATGGAACGGTTCATCTGCTGGGTTGAGGGAGGGACGTCGATGGAGGGGTTCTTTGTGAAAAAGTCGTTAGGGACGAGGTGGATATTGAGCATTTCAGCGGGCATGACAGGGAAATCTTCGACGCGAGGATGGTGGGTGAGACCGAAGGAGTGCCATACGACCACGTCTTCGTTTCGGACTGGGTCATTTCTGGCCACAGCGTCGGCCACTCCGCCAACCTCATTGGCAGATTGGTTGGTCCAGACGCCTCCGCCGTAGAGCTCCTGGTCCTTGTATTTGGAGACCCAGTAATGGTGGGTTGCAAAGGCTGCACGCTTTCGGGCTACAGAGCCTGGTTGTGCATAGAGCATGGGGGTCGCCTGGCCAATGATCTTGTATCCAACTGGCTTTCCGGAGATTGGGTTGAGTTTGTTCTCGTTGACAATCTTCAGATAGCGGTTGGCCTGGATGTCCGAGTCTAGGTAGCACGACTTTTCAATGGCCTTTCCAACGTTCTTGAACCCGGTTCCCTTGGGGTTCTTTTCGTCCCAGGGAACAGCCTGGGTCTCTTGCACCATGACGGTGTTTTTGTGGCCGTCCACAGCGGGGTCGATGCGCATGTTGAAGATGTGCTGATGAGAGGTGGCCAGGGCTCCGGGGGATACGACGTTGCCCCATTGTGAGGTCTTGCCCTCATCAATCAGCTGGGTCGACACAATGCCGGTGGCTCTGATTTGCAGGGTGATTCCGCCGGCCTGGTCGAAGTGCCAGTTGAAGATGTATTCGTAGTTGGCCACGGTGAGGATTGCCTGGATCACGAGGATGCGGCGTCGTACGACTGCTGCTCGGTTGGTGCGGTAGTTTGTGTGTTTCCACAAAAGCCCGTCATCCTGTTCATGCATGCAAATCACATTCTTGCGAGTCACCACTTTACCAGTGGGTTCCACAAGATTTCCGTCAAAGTACTTGATTGTGCCCAAGCAATCGCAGCCCAGAGTCAGCTCGTTGGCGCAGTTGCCTGCACCGACGTCGCCAAAGTCAAAGGCCATCTTACGATGCAACGGAGGACGGGGGTCGCCATAAGGCACAGCCATCTCAGACATGGACAACCTGTAGAAGGTATTTCTCCCGTCGTAGTCCACATCGTGGATCACCAGCCCTTCTCTCGGATTGAACCCAACTCTGAACCTCCACTTCTGCCAATGCACCAGGTTGTCGTCCTCTACTGAGAACGAGGGCCCCTCCGGTTGGACCACGTTGTACGGTTTAAGGTCGGTACGAAGCTTCTCCTGCAATTCGGGCAAATACTCGTTTCCCTGACAATGATCGGTACACTTGACTCCTTCAGGGCGCGTGTTGTAGTTGAAGGTACGGACCACAGCATCATCATCATCACCACCCGTGGCACACCAATCCACACGATCAAACCTCTGTTCGAGGACGTCGTATACTGGAACAAACGGCATGGGGATGGAATAATGGTTGGAATCCGGGTGTCTGTTGGCTGGGTTCTTTGCATACACCAACAGCATCACATAGCGAGGCACCTCCTCCTCACGGTCACAGCCATAAATCCAGCCATCTCCAACCAAATCCTTTGCCTCTTCATCGTTCAGCCCACATCTTTTGGCGGCCTCCAGAACCTGAGGATGGTGCATGCATGCCTTGACAGCAATATCGCCCTCCACCATGTCCAGCGGAGGATGAACTCCACGACTGAGCTGAGCATACTTAGATACCTTGTCCTCTGTAAGGTTAACCCACAGCTCGGAGACCCTCTTCTCCTCCATCACATAGTAGATGCAGTGAGCAACCCGATCAGGACACGTTGGCTTCTTCCCAGCCTTCTCCGCCTGCAAATACTCAATCATCACATTCTTCGCGGGCTCCTCACTGTACACCGACTTGATGTGCAGCGTCTTTCCCGGATGCTGCTTCTTGATGAACTGCACAGCTCGCTCAAGCTCGCTCGTGCTCAATTGACTCAACGGATGGACCATTTTTTTCTTGTCTGCTTCATCATTCTCAGATCCTCAAGTTGTCTATTTATACGTCTCCCCCAGCGGGGCCGTTCCCTGATCCAGAAACTCGATGCGACAAAGGCGAATGGACTTGCCCTCTTTGGCACGGATAACCTTCGGTCCTACGCACGGCTGAAAATGATCGTCTTCAGACTTTGCGGGGTACCCGCCCGCGCCTTAGAGCGCGCTATACGTTCAATTTTCTGGGGGCACGCCCCCAGACCCCCTGGGTCGGCTTCGCCGAGGGTTGGAGTTCAACCAGGCTTCTGCGAAGCAGAACAATGATTTTAGCTTTTTTTCTGGGAAAAAGGAATACTATTCGACGAATGGGTTTCTGGGGGCACGCCCCCAGAACCCCTGGGTCGGCTTCGCCGAGGTTTGGGTAAACCAGGCTTCTGTGAAGCAGAACAATGCTTTTTGCTTCTTTTTCTGGAAAAAGAAGGGCTGCATTAGCTCAATTAGTTGGTAGAAAGAGCTTCTGTGGATCAGAACAAATGCTTTTTACTTCTTCTGGAAAAAGAAGAATGCTATTTAACCTACGGGTTTTCTGGGGGAACGCCCCAGTCCCAATGGGTAAATTTTGGAGTCAGAAACCCGTTCTATGCGAAGCAGAACTAGGCTTCCAGTATAATCTAGCCCCAAGAAGAAGAGAAGGAAAGCATCACTTTGGCTAGCAGAAGTATATACATGAACTGGTCTCCCAATCTCGGCTAAGTCGGCCCAGGGATCTGGGGGTGTGTACACAGGACTCTTAGTTCCGTCTAAGAAGTTTAGGAGTTAAAGCTTTTTGTATAATCTTCTTATACCAGAAAAAGCTGAAGTATTTTGGTCTCCAGTAGAGGGATATATATGAACTGGACCCCCAAAATCTCGGCGGAGCCGGCCCAGGGGGTCTGGGGGCCTGCCCCCAGGAAAATAGTTTACATCAGAAGTTTAGGAAGTAATTTGTAGTTGTCGTGCTTTGCAATTTGAGAATGATTTTGCCAGAAACACGCATATGACGGCTAGAGATGTGTGGTGTATTGTTGGTTGTGGTTCTGACCTACTATTTACACACACGCACAAGTCTAACAATCTTTAACTGATCGATCGAGGGAAATAAGCAGTTGACGCAAATAATTCAACATTTATGGTAGCTTCATTGTCATATAGGCCTTGATAAACTGGTTTCACAACAGTCACGTGTGTTTTTTATATCATGAAAACCTAAAGCTTGTATGGTTCTTCACAGTAAGAACAAGTACAGTGATCCAACTAAACAGGCGCACAGAGCCACTATTTTTAAAGAAAGAACAAAATTGTGAAACGAATTAGCCCCGCAGAGCACCCGCTTTTGGTTCTTTCCTGGAAAAGAACAGAATGGTTTAACGACTTGGAAAGAAATTTGTTTTCTAGAACTTTGGAATGAAGACCGACGTCTTGGATAAACTTTCTTCTCGACAAATTGCATTCTTTCTTTATCCTTTGCATTCAGAGCCCGTGATTCTGGTATTCTAGTTTCCACAACTCAAATAAATAGACCTGATGAAGAAGCTGTTGGTCGATAAAGTTATTACCTGTGATAAGCCCATAGATCAGGGCTGTCAAACGAGTTCCAGTTTTCGAGTCTTCATCAACTAGTTCTTGTAATCAGCCAATCCCGAAATATTCGCCCTCCGGGTAAAAGGTCTCCAGTCGCATATCACTTAAAGGGGATTGCAGTTCTCTTTCCAGGTATCATTTCGAACCTTGGTGGGTTTGGCGGTTTTCATGCCTTCCAAAGAAGCCTACTCAACCATGGTAACCAACAGTTAGTACCGTTGCCATGGCAACATTTACAGCTAGAGATTCACTCAATCACTGCAGTATACCTATAAACCTACCCCACGAAAAGTGATACGTTCTTAAACTAAAACCTTTGCCTTATGACTAGTATGGTACACTAACATGCTGCTCTCACATCCATTAACACTACTGACGCCCCCAAAAGGACATTATCTTCACTGACCCGACAAACCTAAAGTTACCATAGCAACCGCTACTCACGTTGCCATAGCAACACACCATAAACCCCAGCCTCATCATCATTTGAGGCCGCTCACCGCGCCTCCGAAAAATCAACCTTTCACCAGATGCTATCCTTCTTTTTCCAGAAAAAGAAGCAAAAAGCGTTCGTTCTGCTTCGCAGAAGGTCCTTCGACCCAAAACTCGGCGAAGCCGACCCAGGGGGTTTGGGGGCCTGCCCCCAGAAACAAATTGATTTAGTCATATCCTTCTTTTTCCAGAAAAAGAAGCAAAAAGCGTTTGTGTGTTTGCTTCCACCCACACCTCGGCGAAGCCGACCCTGGGGGTCTGAGGGCTTGCCCCCAGAAACAAATTGGTTGAATCATATCCTTCTTTTTCCAGAAAAAGAAGCAAAAAGCGTCTGTTCTGCTTCGCAGAAGGTCCTTCCACCCAAACCTCGGCGAAACCGACCCTGGGGGTCTGGGGGCATGCCCCCAGAAACCCATAGGCCAAGTAGTACTCCAGAAAAAGAAGCAAAAAGAATTTGTTCTGCTTCGAAGAAGACTGATTTTAACCCAAACCTCGGCGAAGCCGACCCCGGGGGTCTGGGGGCGTGCCCCCAGAAAAGGACTGAGTGAGCAGGATTGATTGTAGGAGGATAACCAAAGGAGACCCGGTGGGGGATCTAGGGTTTTTATTGAACATGGGAAATTACTCGTTGTTGTTGTTGTTGTTGTTGTTGCTGTTATTGTTGATTTCGTCGAGAGACTTTGATGCAAAGTAGCGGACGTCTACGTCTTGGTCCTGGGCGAGCTTGTGTAGGCGGGGGACGATGTCGTCTGCGACAATCTTTTCGTACTCCTCGCTCGAGCAGTTCTTGTGGTACGCGTCGGCGAGGACCTTGAACGTCTTTGCGATGTTGAACCGGATGTTGGGGATGGGGTCTTCCATGAGCGACGTGACGAAGGGGTAGACTGTCTGTGCGACCGTGTCCTGGTCGAGGACGGGGATGAGCGACGTCATGGCGAACAGCGACGTCAGGCGATACAGGTAATTTGCATTTGTCGACACCTGGACGATCTGGGGCAGGATCTGTTGCTTGGTCCATTCGATGCCAAACACCTGCGACAGCTTCTTGAGGTTCTTGGTCGCTGCCTCACGGATCGAGAACACACTGTCCCACAGCCACGTCATGCACAGGTCGCCCAGCTCCTTGTTGAAGAAGCCCTCGCCGAGCTGCTCCGCCAGCAATGGGATGTATTCGATGATCGCCAGCCGCACGCGCCATTGCTTATCCTTCGCGAGCTCAGAAATGGCCGGAAGAAGCGCTTTGGACAGTAGCTCGATGCCAATCACCTCGTTGACGATCTCTAGCTTACTAATGATGTTGAGGCGCACGTCGGGATAGTCATCTTTAAGCATTGTGAGGAAGGTTGGGAGGAGCTTGTCGATAGTCTTGTCCTTGCCCAGCAGAGGGGCGAGTCGAGAGATCTCCGACGCGAGGGCTGCGCGCACGTGTTGGGAGGAATCAGCAGCTAGCAGCTCTACTGTAGGAACGATCTCTTCGAGTATATCTGCCTGAGGGATCAGGGCGCTAAAGCCCGGAATCTGTTTGGCAATTGCCGTACGAACCTCGGCCTCGCTGTCCTTTGTGAGCTTGACAAAGGCTGGGACGAACTTTTCGCGGAGCTCGACGCTGTCGAGGGCTCGTGCGAGTTTCTCGAACCGGTCTGCCGCCATGTAGCGCACACGCCACGACTTGTCATTGAACAATGCAGTCGTGAACGAGATGAGCTCGCTATTGTACTTGGTCACCTCGTGTTCTTTGAGCGTCTCTGCAATTGCAATAAGCACATCGACGCTGAGGAGTCGCACCGAGTCCTGATCGTCGAGCACCTGTGCCTGGAACATCATGTACACGACTCCCTCAAACTTCACGTCTGGAAGCACTCGGACAATGCCAGGGAGGTTTGTGGCGGCTGCACGACGCACCATTGGTGCCTCGTCCTGCGTGAGGTCCTTGTAGAGCGACTCAAGCTCACTCTGGCCCGTTGCAGACACCTTGGAGATCGCGTGAGCATAGAGACCGGTTGCGGAGACGCGACTCGAGAACCACTCCGTCGTCGAGAGCCGCTTGATGAGCGGCACAACGCTCTCCTCAACCTGAGCCACGGACATTTGATCGCAAATTGCATTGATGCTGTCCACAGCCTTGTCGCGAACCACAGGCTCCTCGAGCGTAGACAGAGCCTCCAGCCCCGGAATCAGAATGTGCAGATGCTCCGGGCCACCAATGTACTCGCCAAACTTGCCGAGCTCCTCGGCAAGCACCGTGAGCACCTCGTCCTCGTCCTCCTGTGTGACCTCCTCCAGAAAAGGCACGAGCTCAGAACGGGTGCGCTCCTCCCCCAGGGCCAATGCAATCGTCGACAGACGACGCATCGCGTTCAGCCGGTACGTCACGTCGTCGTGCTTCAGCTCGTCAATCAGCAACGCCAGCGGATACAGCTCATCCGCCTTGGGATGCTGTGGATCCACGATCGTGTCTGCCATAGTTGTATTTGTTTGTCAGAAGGGAGGCAAACTGAACAACGAAAACTCAATCCCTCCCCCCTCCATCGGCCCCCCGGTCCCAACTACCAACACCCCATCACCAAAAAAAAACACCCTAACCCTAACTTTTCGTGCATGTATGTGATATTGGTCTAAAATAGCCCCCCCCCAGGACCCCCCACATACGGGTAGATCCTGGGGGCACGCCCCCAGACCCCCAGGGCTCGCTTCGCTCGATGCTATGGGTAGTGTTATTTCCTTCTAGTCGTTGCCTAATCCAGAGGTGTTTTTCTGGGGGCACGCCCCCAGACCCCCTGGGCTCGCTTCGCTCGAGGTTATGGGTAGTCTACTTTTCTTACTACTCGTTGAAGCCTCGCAGAGCCACGGGGGTGCAGGGGGCTGGCCCCCTGCAAACCTGACCCAGAAGGTTTTTCTGGGGGCACGCCCCAGACCCCCTGGGCTCGCTTGATTTTGAGGTTATGGGGAGTGTTTTTTCTTACTATTCGTTGAAGCCTCGCAGAGCCACGGGGGTGCAGGGGGCTAGCCCCCTGCAATCCTAACCCAGAACTAGTTTTCTGGAGGCACGCCCCCTGACATCCTGGACTCCCTTCGCTCGAGGTTGTTAATTGATTCTATTCTTTGAGGCCTCACAAAGCTAACTGTTACGGTGAGGCACTGGTAGTATCTCTGGAAGCACTAGCCGCTAGGGCTTTGTTTGACAGAGAGCCATTACGTACTGTCAAAATCTCAAATGCCTCCGGTTCCATTAAGTTCTAGGCCTTTTAGGTGCTGGTACATGCTCCCCTTCTCTTAGGTGGGCTGATCTCTCTTCGGAGTTGGCCAATAGACCGTTCGAGCAGTAGTTTTAAATATTTGACGACTGGCTTCATATGCATTATTGATACACTGTTCTAGCTCTCAATCTTTCTACACACAGCCGGCAATGCACGACTGATGGCTTAGGTTATTAAGTCGTTACGTGTTCAGCAAGAAATTTTTTCGATGTTTCTGTTTGTTTCTCTTCTGTAAATGATCACCTACCCGATGTCTAGCAGCTAAGCCCAGATGCGTCAGACGACTTACTCCGTGACACAATCTGCGCAGCGTTTCTTGAACCCCTGACATCACCGTTCACGCCGCATGAGTCCATCGCATCGGTTAATTCCGCTCTACCTACTATACGCGGAATTAAACCGCAGACTTAAACAAGTCTATTCCACGCAACTCTTATCAATTAACAACAGATTCTTCTTTTTTAGAAAAGTGGATATTAGTTTTACTGGGGGCACGCTCACACAGCCCTGGGTCGGCTCCGCCTTATTATGTGTCCAAGTTGTCTTTGGCGAAGCAGAGCAACGCTTTTTTGCTTCTTTTATCGGAAGATGTTGGGAATACTAAACCAGCTATTCCCCTGGAAAGAAGAAAAAAAGTTTTACTGCGGGCACTGCCCCAAACCCTCATAACTCGGCGAACTGAAACAACGCTTTTCCTTCATTCATCGGAAAATGATAGCACTAAACCAATTGTTCATCTGGCAAAAAGAAAGTGGTTTAACTGGGGGGGCGAGTCCTGGGGGCTGGGTTAGGATTGCAGAGGCTTCAACGAATAAAAAACCCACTACCCGTAATCTCGAGCGAAACGAGGTGGCTCTGCGAGGCTTCGACTAATAAAGACTGAACTTCTACCCATAACCTCAAGCGGAGCGAGCCCAGGGGGTCTGGGGGCGTGCCCCCAGAAAGACAGCT
>JAJMDO010000010.1:0-11139 GCA_030573635.1 Blastobotrys ciferrii | reverse complement strand
TAGTTTTGCTTCGCAGAAGACGGCTTAATACCCAAAACTCGGCGAAGCCGAACCAGAGAGTTTGGAGACGTACCCCCAGTAAACCTTCATTAGCCTAGCTTCTTCTTTTCCAGAAAAGAAGCAAAAGCATCAGTTCTGCTTCGCAGAAGACAGGTTGATTCCCAAACCTCGGCGAAGCCGACCCAGGGGGTCTGGGGGCGTGCCCCCAGAAAACAAATCATTAGTAGTATTCTTCTTTTTCGAGATAAAAAAGCAAAAAGCGTTTGTTCTGCTTCGCAGAAGTTTTGCTGACCCAAAACTCGGCGAAGCCGACCCTGGGGGTCTGGGGGCGTGCCCCAGAAGTCAATCCGTTAGTAGTACCCTTCTTTTTCCAGTAAAAGAAGCGAAAATCGGTTGCTATACTTGACAGAAGGGCGTCTGGGGCGGGGAGGCTGGATCGCGATAGAGAATGTTATCGCGATAGAAGATAAGGCGATAAGGGGTCAAGGGGGGTGTTGGTGCATGTATGCATCGGGGGAGGCTAAAAAAAGATTTTTCTGGAAGGGGCGTGGAATGTCTTGGGGTTCTGGATCGGGCAGGTGGCCCAGCCGCAGAGCGAAGCGGCCCACAGGAAGCGGGACCAGAACCACAGAATTAAGGAGCAAATACTGGCTAGGTGAAAGGAGTAGTAACTACTGGTCGACTGAAAATAAGCGTTCGAGGACGTTTATACAGAGTTGGCTGGTTGTGTGCATAGCCCGTAGCGGGATAGGGTTTGATTTGGCGGTGTTCGGGAAGAAAGCCGAGGATCGGAGGATATGTTCGAATATGTAACCAAATGTATATCGCCGGGTGACAACGTGACTCAGATCGTTTATCGCATGCACAGACTATAAAAGCGACCGGTTCCGCGTCTTCAGCTCGTTGATAGAAGACACACTATTTTTTTATCACTCGTTTCTTCTTAAGCACTACTAGCTGCATCTACCTACAATGGACGTTTCAGTTCTGAACCAGATCATGGGCGAAATCTACATGCCGTCCAAACAGACCAAGACGACCAAAGCCATCCCCCAGCACCACCCGTCCCTCATCATGCAGGACTACCAGACGGACACGACCCACCACCAGTCGTGTGGCTGCTGCGGCAACATGGGCAATTGCATCACCGACGCCTGGTGGTACCAGGACTCAACCAGTCGGAAATCCACTCCCTCCGCCCGTCCGTCGCTCTCCGCTAGAAGCTCCTACTCAAGCACTTACTCCAACCACTAACACCAATCTCCTTGCATTGTATCTATTTATTCATACATAATTTATTAATTCATCTCCTGCTATGCAAACCCTAACCGACAACTGTTGCTGGGGGCACGCCCCCAGCCCCCTGCAAAACCTAACCCACTCAGAGGTTTTCTGGGGGCAAGCCCCCAGACCCCCTGGGCTCGCTTCGCGAGGTTATGGGTAGTGTTCTTTTCTTTCTATTCGTTGAAGCCTCGCAGAGCCACGGGGGTGCAGGGGGCTGGCCCCCTGCAAATCCTAACAAAGTAGTAGACCCCTGAGCTCGCTTCGCTCGAGGTTATGGGTATTGTTCAGTTTGTTTCTATTCGTTGAAGCCTCGCAGAGCCACGGGGGTGCAGGGGGCTGGCCCCCTGCAAACCCTAACCCAGATTTGTTTCTGGGGGCACGCCCCCAGACCCCCTGGGCTCGCTTCGCTCGAGATTATGGGTAGTGTTCAGTTGTTTCTATTCGTTGAAGACTCGGAGAGCGCTGTTTGGCTGAGATTTGGGTTCGAACTCGCATTCTGCTGGAGAGAGTTGCGCTTTTTTCTGGGTCTGGCTCAGAGTTTGAAGTAACTTGTATACTTGAAATCCGTTCGTATGGTATTTTGCTCAGGCGGTCCGTTGTACGTAGCTTGGCTATTGGCTTTACCCCACATTTCGTTACAAGGGCCTTGTCGGGATCCGATGCATGCAGATGTTTTATAGGTCACGTGGTTTGATGCGGCGTCAGTAGCCTGGAGCCATGGAGCCTTAGGTAGGTTCATTAATTTCCTCAAGAGGACAATACATTCTTGTTCCTTTTACTGGAAACTGAAGAACTGCTTCAGTGGATGGGAGAGCAGTAAAGAGTGGATCGAAGATGGTACGTTGTCTAGATCTTTTGGCGCGGCTCGTTGATATGCAATTAAGGCCGCTTGTATATAACCCGAGTTAAAGAGCTATTGTGAGACAGTTTTCTATTCTGCTAGTCTTTATTGTTTATACGATCGAATCAGGACTATTTTCTTCTTTATTCGGTTCTCTTTAATGGTATCATTCTGGTAGCTTGCAACTGGACTTGAGTTGAACTCAAACGACGTGACTGTAAAGTCAAAAAGGCGTAGATACAGAAATTAAGTTCACCTTTTGTAGCTTTTAGTCGTCTGCATACTATCTCTGGGGCAGTTATTAAGGTTTGTTCCTACACTTATACAAATTAAGCTCCGATATATACTGGGAACGCAACACTGGTCATGAATCATGATTCCAGGTGCATGTATGCTCTCGCAAAGAATCAAAACAGCTAAGCTATACTTCCTTGCAAGCAGCTACAGAATGCTTTATTCTAGTGGCACGCCCCCAGACCCCCCTGGGCTCTGTTCGCTCGAGGCTATGAGTAGTGTTCAGTTGTTTCTATTCGTTGAAGCCTCGCTAAGCCACGGGGGTGCAGGTGGCCAACCGAACCCACTCGTAGGTTTTCTGGGGGCACGCCCCCAGACCCCCTGAGCTCGCTTCGCTCGACTTGTGGGTAGTGTTAAGTTGTTTCTAATTCGTCGAAGCTTCGCAGAGTCATGGGGGGCAGTCCCCTGCAATCTTAACCCAGACGACCTTAAAATCAGTCCAGGTTTATGTGTAAGTTAAAACTAGGATATTAGATCTTCACCATCTGGAAGACCAGGACTGACAAAATTCAAGCTAACTTAGATCTTCTCCCTATATAGAAATTTTGCTCAAATCACATACCGGCCCACAACTCGGCAAAGCCGCCGACGTTGTCTGGAATGGGAAGTTAGAGGAATAATTGAGTTCAGTAGTGTTCTTGGTTTCCAGAAAAATAAGTAAAAAGGGTTACTTCTGCTTCGTAGAAGACTTTCTGTACCCAAACTTCAACGAACCTGACGAGTCAAGTCAGTTCCTTCAATAGTATTCTTCTTTTCCAGAAAAAAAAAAAGCGAAAAGCGTTAGTGTTGCCTCGTAGACTTTGTGTGCCCACCTTTCAAAGAATCAAATCCAAAGAGTGAGTTAATTAGTGGAGTAATGTTCGTGTTTCCAGAAAAAGAAACAAATAGCGCTAGTTCTGCTTACCCACCCTCGGCGAAGCCGACCCTGGGTCTGGAGGCGTGCCTCCAGAAGAACTCCAATCCAGACAACTGAGTGTCCATGTGAGATTAAATTTGACAATCTTGCAGGACTGGCTTCTGACGGTATCTTAACGCTTAACCTAATTTTTCGTGCTATTCGAATGAACCACAAGCAATGTGAGCTGCACATACCCATAATTCGGCGAAGTCGACCCAGGGGGTCTGGGGGCATTCCCCCAGAAAACTACCAAGTGCAAATCGAAGATACCAAGGCCTTGTACTTAGTTCAGAACGTTTATCCGGATAAATTTCGTTGCGCCGCGTGAGATGCGGCTGTTCGGAGAAATCTCGGTGATGGAAAAGTCGCGATGATTAGGTTTGCAGTATTAACTACGCTACCCCATGTTGGAGAATACCAATTGCAGCTGTGTACAAGATGTAGAGGGTAGAGAGTGCCGATCCAGGGTCTGGTTAAGTGGAAAGAGGGGTCTGTGGATCTTTAGTTCGGGTGTGTCTCGTTCGGCAAGGGTCTGAAAATCTCCGACTCGTGAGGCTCACAATCTGGAGCATGGCTTCGCACGGCGAACATACAGCAGCCTACGTTCCGCTATCAGTCTCCGCCCACAACAACAGACGGCATCTGGGTACTGTCTGTAGAGCCGTTGGTCATTGTCCAGAGCTCGCTCGCCTATATATACGATTGTGTATATATTTGGCTGATATATATAACTATCTGGTTGAGCCGCACATGTCCGAATTCGGAGGTCGTCGGCTTATCGTTCCGACGGATCAGTGCAATAACCCGTGCGGCTCAGACCGGCCAGATCTAGAATTTAGGTACTGGCTATAAAAGCGTGGGAAGGGCCATTCAATTGGAGTGAGAATTGGGTTCTCTGATACTTCTAAGACGATGGAGCCATTCGCACCCATCATGCATGACTATATAAAGGTGCTGAGGGACAAAAAGTGCTCGTATGTGCCCCAGCTACCAACTCGCCCTAGCGTAGACGATATGCTGCGCAATGCGTCGACTGGCGTGCTCACACTTACGAGCAAATCGCTGACCTTTGATCCTACTTATACAAACGCAATGAGCTGTCACTTCCGAATACCGCTGACCGACTTCTGGTGCTTCAAAATCGTGTACCCGAGATTCAATCTCCTGAAAAGAACCTTTGTCGTGTGCTACATCAACACTGAAGACGCAGTCACAATTACCTTCTCAAACAAAGACGAAGCTAACCGATACCTCAAACTACTCCGCGATCTTCAATTCCAGCAAATGATCGAATACAAACTCGCCCACTCTGACGAACAGCTCCCCGATGAAGACCTCCCCTCCTACGAGGAATCCCAACAAGCTTTCCACAGCCAGCTCTCCTCAAAAATCCCCACTTAAGCATCTACTAACCTTGTTATATTTATCCAATCAAAAACTGCTTTTTCGCTTAATCGATTTTTCTGGGGGCACGCCCCCAGACCCCGTGGTCGGCTTCGCCGAGGGCTGGGTATTCGTTTTTAAAGCTTATTCATTATGAATGTTTATCTAATCTGATCAAATTTCTGGGGGGGGGGGGGCAAACCCCCAGACCCCCTGGGTCGGCTTCGCCGAAATTTGGATAGCCTCTTTTAAAGCTTAATCTTATGAATATTTATCTAAGCTGATTAGATTTCTGGGGGCATGCCCCCAGGCCCCCAGGGTCGGCTTCGCCGAAATTTTGGTGGCCGTTTTTCAAAGCTTAATCTTATGAATATTTATCTAAGCTGATTAGACTCTCTGGGGAAAGCCCATGGTCGGCTTCGCCGAAAATTTGGTGCCCGTTTTTAAAGCTGAATCTTATGAATATTTATCTCAGCTGACTAGATTTTCTGGGGGCAAGCCCCCAGACCCCCAGGGTCGGCTTCGCCGAAATTTAGGCAAGTGTTATTAACGCCTAATCGTTAGGAATGTTTACTGAATCTGATTGGTTTTCCTGGAGGTAAGCCCACAGATCCCAGGAGTTGATTTCGTCGAGTGTTGAGTTATACATCGTATTCTGCGGCGAAGAACTAATGCTAGAAAAAGAAGAGTAATATTTTCCTTTTTTCTGGGGACACGCCCCCAGAACCTCAGGCCCCGCTTCCCTCGTGATTTGGGTAGTATTCTATTCTTACTACTCTCGTTGAAGCCTCGCAGAGCCACGGGGGTGAGGGGGCTGTAAAACCTAATCCAGAACTGATTTTCTGGGGGCAAGCCCCCAGACCCCCTGGGCTCGCTTCGCGAGGTTATGGGTAGTGTTCTATTCTTACTACTCGTTGAAGCCTCGCAGAGCCACGGGGGTGCAGGGGGCTGGCCCCCTGCAAAACCTAACCCACTCGTAGGTTTCCTGGGGGCACGCCCCCAGACCATCTGGGCTCGCTTCACTCGAACTTATGGGTAGTGTTTAGTTGTTTCTATTCGTTGAAGCCTCGCAGAGCCACGGGGGTGCAGGGGGCTGGCCCCCTGCAAACCTAACCCCAGTGTATGGGGTGCGCATTGGTAAAGGAAGGTTATATTGAAAATATTAAGCTTCGAGGAGCATCTTGATTGCATGTTCCTTTGATGCGTTGCCGAAGACATCGTATGCGTGTTCGATGTCGTTGAGCTTGAATTTGTGGGTGATGAGAGCCTCGGGTTTGCCCAGCTTTCCGGCGATGAGCGACTTGAGGAGCATGCGAGTGCTGGACGCGTTGACTAGGCCTGTAGACATGTTGATGTTCTTGATCCAGAGGTCCTCGAGATGGAGGTCCACCTTGGCCCCGTGCACGCCGACGTTGGCGATGCGTCCGCCTGGGGAGATGATCTCTTGACACACCTGGAACGTTGCCGGGATGCCCACGCATTCAATGGCCACGTCAATGCCCGGCTCTGGTCGCTGGATCTCGGGAACATGGTCGCCCACGCCCTGTGACTGGATCCCCAGGACCTCCGCCTTGATGTCTTTCGTTTTTTCGGGGTTGATCACGTGAGTCGCTCCAAGCTTCTTTGCGGCCTCTAGTCGGTCCTCATTTCCGTCGATCATGATGAGTTGCGACGGGGTGTAGAACTGTGCTGTCAACAAAGCGGCCAGACCAACGGGTCCTGCGCCTACAATTGCCACAGAATCGCCCGGCTGGATCTTGCCCGCCAGCACGCCGACCTCGTATCCTGTTGGAAGGGCATCTGAGAGCATCAGCACCTGCTCATCCTTCAGATTTGGGGGCAAGGCATGCAGGGACCCATCTGCATGCGGTGTCCGGACATATTCGGCCTGTGTGCCATTGATGAGATGGCCTAGAATCCAGCCACCGTCCTTACAATGGCTGGCCATGTCCCTGGCACAATAAACACACTTGCCGCAGGAGCTGATGCAGGAAATGAGCACTCGGTCGCCCTTCTTGAACGAGTTAACAGCACTCCCCACGCTCTCAACGACACCAACGCCCTCGTGGCCGAGAATTGTGCCGTTCTTCACCTCCGGGGTGTCGCCCTTCAGAATGTGCAGGTCCGTCCCGCAAATGGTCGTCGAAGTCACCTTCACAATCGCATCCGTCGGCTTCTGGATCTCTGGCTTCGGCACATCCGTCCAGGACCTCTTGCCCGGTCCGTTGTAAACTAGAGCTTTCATCGACATGGTTCTGAGAGTCAAAAGTGTTGCTGGACGTCGCGCAACTTTTGTAGCAATACTAATTGACGAAGAAGCACGCAGAAACATGGTCCCCACTCCCCGGATCCACAGCAACCTATTTATACTCCCCTCACTCTTCTTTGTCTCTCTGAGTCCTTTGTCTCACCGCACTAACACACTTGCGGAGATGCATTCCCGCCCTTTCTCCGTCCACCGAAAAGTGGCATGACTCCTCCACATCACCATCATACATCCGCATATAACACACCACAATTATCAGATCATCTAGCAACCGAGGACAATCCCTTAACCTTATTACCCGCGCGAGCCGCCCGCCCTGTACCACTTCTCCGGAACCTCGGCATCGCAACGCAACAAAGCGATCACTATCTAATCACAAGGCATCTCCCAACACCCTGAGCCTCCTTCGCGGCTTATCGGTAAACCATAGACCATATATACTGTCTCATATAATATCAGATGTTACTGTTCGGCTTCTTCCGATGGTCCACCCCCCCCCCCCCAGACCCCCTGAAAACTGCTACTGGGTTAGGTTTTGCAGGGGGCCAGCCCCCTGCACCCCCGTGGCTCTGCGAGGCTTCAACGAATAGAAAGAATTTCCCACTCTCATAACCTCGAGCGAAGCGAGCCCAGGGGGTCTGGGGGCGTGTCCCCAGGAGAACACCCCTCTGGGTTCCCAAAACCGCTGGAGAAGCGAGTCTCGGGAATCTGGGTACCTGTTCCTGGAAAGTGGCTGGTATAGTTCCGGGTTTGATTGTCCTTCTTTGCGGAAGAACTTCTCGGGACATCCGATCAGGTATTTGAGTAGCTTTTTTCCAGAAACAGTATTAACAGGCTCCTTGTTCGAGAAGGTCCTGTTCTACTTCGGAAATCGCAGCCACAACATTCCGCTGGTATGGAGATTATATGTAGTATTATCTGTGGTGGCGATAATTGGTGTTGTTGAAACATTACCCAACGAATTGCCGCGAACACCGCCACTGGTACGCCACAGCTCAGCGCAAAAGAAATAGGCCCATAGGACACTCTGTTAGGTCCCAGGACCTGCTTCGTCGAGACAAGGGTATATATGGGACTGTTTTCAATCTAGGTGAGAAGCAACTTCGACGTAGACATCGACCTATAACTGGGAGTTGTGTTACCATTAGCTATAGAATTATTCTTGCCCAGGAGTGGCAGGAACACAAGTTAGAGAATTTATTTAGCCTATCATGTATCAGGCACATTATCCTAGCTGTTTATCTATAACTATGGCTTAATTGATCATGACCGATTGTGATAACAATACAAGTACCTATGTACCTAAGCAGGTGAGATCACTTTAAGCTCACGACAGCAAAACTGACATAGTTCAATATTAATGATCAGAAAACGGAGCATCTTCTTCTGTTATCATATTTCTACTGTCCCCTTCCTCTCTTTGACGTCCTTCTTCCCGAAAACGTTTCAGTGTCATAATAGTCCCTAAAATACTCTAACTTTAAAGCGTACAAAAATGACAATACCAGTTTGCTAAGAGGTTCCAACACTTGGTCAGTTCAAATTCGCATTTAGGAGCTCATCTTATAATTTCGAATAGTTTCTTTAACATTACGCTCGATTTGATCTCGGCTGTTACTCAAGTATGTAATATAAATCCTCTCAATCGAAAATAGTATCCGGGCCACCCCAAAGTTTATTGCAGAGTAACCTCTAATATCATCTTAACCAGTACCCTCTATCCCCATAAGACATCCTCCTTTGAAATCAACCGCTCAACCTCCTCCTTACCTCCTCGTATGCTCCATAATCATGGACGACGCCCTGTAAACCATAGCTTCAAGCGAAGCGAGCTCTGGGCTGAGTCTGAGGTCATGCCCCCCAGCAAAACGAGTTCTAATTAGGATTGCAGGGGCCATCCCCCTGCACCCCCGTGGCTCTACGAAGCTTCGACCAATAGAAACTACAGCACTCTACCCATAACCTCGAGCGAAACTTGTTCTGGGTTTGGTTTGCAAGGGGCCAGCCCTCTGCACCCCTTGGCTCTGCGAGGCTTCAACGAATAGAAACAACTGAACACCACCCATAACCTCGAGCGAAGCGAGCCCTGGGGGTCTGGGGGCGTGCCCCCAGAAACACACGTTCTGGGTTAGGTTTGCAGGGGGCCAGTCCCCTGCACCCCCGTGGCTTCAACGAATAGAAGGTATAGAACATTACCCATAATTTCGAGCGAAGCGAGCCCAGGGGGTCTGGGGGCTAGCCCCCAGAAAAAAGCTAAGTAGAAGAATGCCAATTTATAATGTATGATGTATAGAGGGAGATTAATTAGCGAAAGCGTAGTCGCCAGCAATCCATCTGTTGACCATGTCGAGGGCGTTTTCCGGCTGGTTGTAGGGGACCATGTGGCCGGCGCCGAAGACTCTGAGGAAGGTGAAGTGGTCGACGTTTGTGACCTGGCCGGCGTGGGCGCCCGCCTCGGTGGTCCAGTTCTTGACTGGGGCCTGGGCGAACTTCTCTGCGCCGTTCCATTCAATCTGTCGGGTCCAGGCCTCATTTCCAAGCCAGTTGCAGATAAAGTCCTTGTCGCCGGCGTAGATGAGCACGGGGATGTCGTTGTTGAGCAGACTGGTCACGTGGTGGTGGTACGGCTTCATCCAGTCGCCGGCGAAGACGAAGTTTCGGTTCGTGTCGAAGTTGCAGCCCTGGTAGCTGTCGACCTCGGCGCCGACGGCCTCCTTGACCTCGGGCTTGTTGAGGAACGAGTCGATGTAGTCGAGCGCCTTGTAGCACAGGCTGCCGGCGTCGGGCTCGCAGTCCGTGCGGATGTCGTACACGTTGCGGCCCGTGCGCTGGTAGGGGCCCATCATGGCGTTGTTGCAGTACAGAGTTGCTGGGACGCAGGTCCAGGAGGACTCGGTGTTGTAGCAGGACTGGATCAGGGACTCGCAGCGGCTCTCGGAGTCCTTCATGCCCTGGCATTCGGTCTCATCGAGCACGGCGTCGGCACCGCCCTTGCCACAGGCCATGGGCTCGTAGTAGTCGTACTGCACGAGCGGGTCGGTCAGGCCGTTGCCGATGAGCACCGAGTCCAGATCGAAGTCTCGATCCTCGTGGGACAGGATCTCGTCGGCAAACACCGGAATGTAGTGTCCCGCGTACGACTCGCCCGCAATGTGGAACTTGACGTCCTTGTACTCAGGGAATTGCTTGAAGAACAGCGTCAGGAACGCATACACGTCCTGGCCAGCGGTCACCGTGTCGCTCACAGAGCCGCTGGAGTACGAGTAGCCCGTGTTGACCGGCTGGTCCAGGAAGATGACAGACGCATTGTTGTTCCACGAGTACGGGTTGTGGACCGGCTCCGCATCAGAGTTGATAGACGCCGGCCCGAGCTCGAAGAAGAGACCCGTGAGAGAGGAGCAGCCCGGGCCTCCGTTGAGCCAGAGAATGACCGGGTCGTTCTTGGGGTCGTTTCTCGACTCAAAGAACCAGTAGAAGAAGTGTTTGTCCTCCTCCTTTGCCTGAAGATACCCAGAATACTGCTTCACGTTGTCCACACCAAGCGACTCCGGGTTCTTGACCTTCAGCGCATGGTTGGGCACCTTGTCGGACTGCACGATGTACATCCAGTCCTTGACCGGGTTGATGTTGGCCTTGGGCTTGCTAGGCTTGAATGCTACCTGGTTGATAGCGTTCGGGAAGCTGCTGATGAGCTCCGCCCACGAATCAAAGGCTTCAAACGGAATCTCGTCCACCTTCTGACCCACAGCCTCCGCAACAGTCTTCACAAATGACTCCACGTTCTCATTGAACACGCCCATGACCTTGTCTGCAGCGTTCTTCAACGTGCTCGTCAACTGGCTCTGATCAAAGCCCAGTCGGGCCTGCTCATTGCCCCCAGGCCCAAACGAAAGCCCTTGTGTGCCGGTGGCAAACAAGGCCCCCGCGGCAATACCTCTAGAAATTCTCATAATATATACCGTCTAGCAAACGTCCAATCCACTAACACAAGCTATCATCCGTCCATTAGCACGATTCTAACCCCCAAAACGCTCTAGCCTCGCTTACTCTAACTCAATTCAAACTCGCCTCGTGTAGTGGTGATAACGCAAACAACGTCGGTCCCGATAATGCCCTTTATCCCCACCCCTCCGGTACACATTTTACGCTTATCATCAAAACATCCCGTCGCCG